>JAOTON010002089.1:1060000-1237358 GCA_034440635.1 Lepas anatifera
TACAAAAATATTCAGTTTTTCATATCGATGAGCTAGGGTCAGGTATAGATGAGGACCTCTCCATTGGAAATTAATGAGGAAAACATAAATTGGGCTGTATTTGCGTAGATATAGCTGCAAAGACCTTCATATTCTGCAAATTGTAGTATCTTGGGCTCCTTTCCAGCTTCATGTTGCTTTTTTACCTGTGACCTTTCAGAGGTCATCTGGGTCTGCTTACGGTTTCGAACTTGGGTCAATAACTTTGCAGGAAATGATGATAAAACTTTTATTTTTATTCTATTACGTTTGTATTGTTATTGCGAGTCGATTGATATGTATATTGACTATGCTAGGTTAAATAGTGGCCTTAACCCGACCTTAAGTTGGGTCATTTTTGTTTTGATCTAGCATAGTTATATAAAACATTATTCGATTCACCGTAATGAGAGGAAGCGAATGGTGCCTAAACAGGCATTCTAGCTCCACTCTGTCAGAGCTAAAGCCCGGAAACTCTTCTCTAACGTACCACATTCCTTGACCTGAAATGACCTCAATATTGGCCTGAGCCAAAAAGTGACCAATGCAGTCTCCTCATGAATTTTTATAAGGTATTCAAGTTGGATACCTCATAAAAATCCATGTAAAAACTTGTGGTATCCAGAGTTGGATACCACAAGTTGGATTTATGTTGGATAATCCAACAGCGTTTGCGGTTTTTTCGCTATCCCGCATAAGAGCCGAGTTCGGGGGGGCGTGTTTGAACACCTCCCCATCCCCACCAGGGCAAGGTTGGCTTGGAGCACTGACGGTGGAACTGACTGGGGGGAAGGGGGCATCGGAGCACGGTGCCCCTCTTAAACCAGAAATTTTATCACTAGCTCTGTGGCTTTGCCTTCAAAAAAGATGGGTTGAAAAGCCCAGGGTGCCCTTCCCCCCCCTATATTTAAACGTTCCACCATCACTGACTCGGAGGCCCACCAGGGTGGGTGTTGATGTTCCAAAAGTTGATTATGTAAGCTCAGACATCATGGAATTCTTCTCTCGCAGGATCTTAATAGTTCGTCTTCCGGGTTCCCAGAGTTGGTCTCTGGGGTCCCAACATTTTTCTCGGACGCGGGGGGCAAGAGTTTGTCTCGGAGGTCTTTAATCCGCGCCCCAGTAGGCCTCAGATCCACCTTTGCACCAGTGGGGGGAGTTGTCAACCTTTCCCCCGAACTAGGCTCCCGAGCGGGGTAGCGAAAAAGCGTGAAAAGCGGTTAGCTGCCCATAAAAAATGCTGAAACTGTATCGCTACCATTTTTCTCAAGCTATTATTGAGGTCAAGAGATATTAAATAATTGTTTTATTATACTTTTTCTTTCTAGCCTATAACTGGGTCAATTTATTTTGTTGTAGGGGAGAACAGGGCAAAGCGGACAGCGGGGCAAAGCGGAAAAAGCTGAAAAAACTTTCTGCAAAGTGCTGCAATCTGTCGTAAATGTGTGTCATACTGAGCATTTCTTAGCAACGCATCCCGCGCATCTTCGTCAGCTGTCTCCTCATTTCGCTTCCAGCGCGGTGGAGAAAGGTAGGGTTTTTAGGCTGTTAGCTGGCTTTTGCGCTACACTTCGTGATCTTCAAAACCTCATCCGAGCGGCACGGATTTTGTTTTATTGAACTGCTGGAAACCAGTACGGGTCCCTTGATCGTTCAGAAAAACCTCGCCTCGATTTGTCACTTTTGTGATGACTGGTCTTCCATTCTCTTAGACTGTGTTGCATGGGGCACGGTGAACCGGGGCAAAGTGGAATCTGTCCACTTTGCCCCATGAATGGAAAGAGGGACGTAGTGCAGAGAAATAATAGATTGTGACCATAGCGCATAGGCGTAGAAACGGTGGGGGGGGGGGCAGGAGGGCCACTGGTCCCCCACTTTTCTGTGGTGCACTCCTGCAACGGATACATGTCAAAGACTGTAATAGAAAATAAGAAACCCAAACGGGCCCGAAAGCTTGTCTGGGAAGCTTCTTAAGCTGACCTGGGCGTCTGAGCTGATTTAAGGTCCTACAAGTCAATCTCGAGAGGCCGCTGAACTGACCTCTGATGCTAATCTGGGGCCTCTTTAGCTGAACTGAGGGCCCCAGAGCTAGTTTGGCACCTCTAAATTGTTCTAGTGTATCTAAGCTGACCTAGAGCCTTGGGAAAAAAATCAAGGGGGGAAAAAAAAAAAATTAAAAAATATAATTTGGGCCCAAAAAAAAAAAAACTTGAGCCCCTGTGCTGAGATGGGGCTCCTGAAATGGTCTAGGGGCTCCCTGAAATACTTAAGAGTCTCTAAGCTGAAGGCTTTGAGCTTAAATGGGCCCTATGAGCTGTTCTGAATCTGTAACAGCCCCTGAGCTAATCTGGGCCCTGAGCTAATCTGGGCCCTGAGCTAATCTTGAACATCCTGTGCTGAACTGGGCAGCCCCTGGGCTGGTCTGGGGCCCCCTGCACAGTTATAGGGCCCTTGAGCTGAGCTAGGGACCATGAGGTTAAATGGGCCCCTGGAGATGTTCTGAGACCCGATATACACCGACCTTTGGACGCCCCTAAATTGAGCTGGGGCCCTAGCCTAGTTGAATAGCTGGTGCATAAGCAGAGAAAGTCCCAGAGGGAGAATCAGCCACAGGTGGAGAAATCAGGCACCCTGAGAACCAGCAAGGGGTTGATGCAGAGGACAAGGAGTAAAAGATCAAGAATGGACACCAGCGGTGCGAGGGCTGGTCCGAGCCAGAGAGGCGAACCGAGACGCCAGTTCTTCCAAACTGATGACAATGGAAATGAGAAGTGTCTATTGTATAGAGACTTACGCTAAATCCAAAAAAGGTGATGGCTGGTCACACTGCGTATTATTTCCTAAGTGGGTCCACGATATATGTGGGAGGGGGGGTAGTGTTGCAGAGGATACCGTTTTCGTGTGTGGCACGTGTCAGTAGTGGGCGCCTTGGTTCGTGAATGGTGAGGAAGCCTTAGCGATCGTCGTGAATACAGAAATGTATGCATGTTTCTTTCGCTTTGTTGTGGGGTTGATAAACCAGACCGAAATTTTACACAACAATTGACATTATGTTATTTGCAGACGTGGCAGCCATCCTGTGACTTATGTCTTATACGACTGATATCAAATGCAAACGGCAGCAATCTTTTGACCTCCACAAAATGCTTTATTCCATCACTTAAAACCTCTACGCAAACCAGAATATTTCCACCCGAATAAGATCAACGCATGCGTTCCTATTCAGCTCACGACTATTGAGACATGCGACTTTGTCTATTAAAGTCGTCGGTCTTCTGGTGCTGGAAGCTACTTAACCGTCCATTTTGGGCACAGCAGCATACCACAGAGGCCAGTTGCAAAACATTTTTACCGTCAGATAGGAACATTTAATGCTAGAGCATTTGGAAACTGAGTAGCGGGGACGGGACAGCAATATTGCCACTCCGCAGAAGCTATCATATTAAATAAGTGGATCTAAGCATTTATGTACAATTATAGATTAAAATTATATCAAACTGAAAATTATACTTGCCAAATATCTTGCAAACAAAAAACCAAGGCAAAATAAGCCTGTCCACTTTGCCCCGCGCTTGGGGCAAAGTGGTGAAAATAACTTTGGTTTACTTTTTGGTTTCCTGTGCAGATGTCTTGTATTTTTTGCCTTTTTGTCCCTCCTATTGTCTTCGGAATTGAACATGGGACAAAATCAAGATGCCTAACACAAGAAATCGGGATTACAAGTTCTTCAAAATTGAGCAAACACCACTAGGGTGACCGCTTTGCCCTGGTCTCCCCTATTATATTTATTCATATATTTCAGTTGGGGCCATTCGATTTCTCTCATTACGGCAATTCGAATGATGTATACCATAACCATACTAGGAAAAAGAAATGACCCAATCTAGGGTCAGGTCTATGTTATTATCTGACTGAACATAGTCAAGATGCATTTCAATCGACTCATAGTGACGATCCAGAGGTATCAGTATCAAACTGAAAAACTGTCGCCATCTCCTGCGATGTTATTGTAGCCTCAAAACCTGCTTAAGTATTCCCAAATGACCCCTCAAAGGTCACACGTCAAACATGAAAAACGAACTTTGCGTGTGGCCTAGGAAAAAAATGATCCCGAGAATAAAAAGTCTTCTGAGCCGTATCAACCGAATTTGACAGAATGTTCAACCAATTTGCATTTTTCCCATGCATTTACAATGGGGAGATCATAAACCGTACCTCGCACCTGACACCATGACTCTTGCAACGAAATAAAAAATACCAGAATACGTTTTTGGCCTCCGGTGGGCCCATTATGTCATAAGTTTCAGATCAATAGATTAATCCTGTCCTGGCTAATGCAATCCGAAAAATTTTAGGGGAGTTTACTTGACCTGGCCTAATGACATTAGCCAACTTACTTACTTACTTATGACTTTTTATAAGGCGTTCTGTGCATAGCACCTTGCCCGCCTCTAAAGGAGTGTGTGGAAGAATTTTAGAATTTTGCGTGAGGGCAAGCTACGTTAGTCTGTTAAAGCAATGGGAGTTATTTCAAGTAATGGGTTGCAAGATGTTTTAGCTTGCGAATGGACGGTCGTGGCAATGGCATAGCCATGCCAAGGGAGGTCTTTTAATAAATTTAGCCCGCAGAGTGCGAAGGTTATCTCTGTGGTTGAAGACCTTAAATTTAGAATTTGGAATTTAGAATTTAGAATTTTGTGTGTCACCTACTGATGTCCGCTTGTCTACGTTACTCGAAGTCCTCCGTTAAATCAATAATTTTTATATTTTAGAAACTGCGCTAAACACCTGGCCAGGGTGCCGCGAATTTACCCTGCAACCCGGAGGTGAGGTTGCAGCTCCCCTCTCCGGCTGGGCAGCCGCCGCGCAGAGGAAAAGGTGTGGAGGACAGTTAGATTGTTAGTAAGAGTATGAGTGTGGTTTATAGAGCCGCAGTGAAAGGTATCACTGCGGTGAAGAAATATAACCTATTTAACCTAACCTGATTTCAAGCTAGCCTAACATAACCTATCCTTAGCCTACGATATACCATTTAAAGGTTAAACAACTATTGCTTAAATTTTGCAGTGGATCATCTATGACATGAATGGTTAATTTGAAAATAGGCAAGTCCTACTTTGGGGTGCACCATGCACCCTCCATCATATATACTGGGAGGGGTGATTTATAGAAACTTCTCTAGCCCGAGTCCTTTAGAAATGTAAGAGTTTTTCGAGTAGCTCAGGATGGTCGTTACCGAGCAGAGTTTTTAGGTCTACAGGGATGTTTTGGATTCGGCAGTAATCTAGCATGGGTTGCCGATGGGTATTGTGCTGGGGACAATCGATGAGAATGTGATAGGATTCTCCATTGCGTCGCATGTACCACAGGTACCCGCGTTCCAATAGGCATTTAATTTTGTGTGTCCATTTCTGAGTCTGGTTAGAATAACCTCACGCCGGCGACTCTTTTGGTTGGAACTGGGCCAGTAGCCGATGTGAGGCTTGATATAGAATAAGTGGGCGCTGTGGTTTGTGGTCCAGTTATTTTGAATTTGCTTCCGGATACTGTCCTGGAGGAGAGGTTTACTATTATCTCCAGACCACATTAAGGGTTCGATTCTCTAAGTTCTAGGGACTTTTTGCCTCCTCATCGGCCTTTTCATTCCCTTGAATTTTGCAGTGGCCCGGGATACAAAGAAAGAGACATCAGTGGTATCATCGATACCTTCTGAATATCTGCTATAACGTGGTGGCTGGGGTTGACTACGTTACTGACGGCCTGCAGGACAGATTTGAGTCTGAACAGCTGACGGCTGAGTTGATATTTTGGGTTCTGATTATGGCTAATGCATCTAGGATGGCAACAGCCTCGGCTGTGAAGATGAGCAGTTGTCCGGTAGTCTTTTCTGTAGCCAAATATTTTGCACCCAGATGCCGAGGCCTACTTTTTCGCCTATTTTGGAGCCGTCTGTAAATATAAAAGTCTTGTCCGCGTTACAAGATCGGAACTCTAGGAATTTCTGGGAGACTTCTTCCTCTGAGAAGTCCGTTTTGCGGGAAGTGAAAAGAAATTCAACTTTGGGCTCTTTCCGGTCCGAAGCGGAGAGTGGGGTGTGCCTATTGTTGCTGGCAGTGCAAGATTAAGGCTTTCCAGGGTTTTCGCTACTCTGTGTTTGAATGGGGGCCACTTCTGTAGAGTGGCTGTATTTGTCGTCTGGGATGGGCGAAACATTGTTTTGCCGGGTGGTTTTCGGTGGATTGGACCTTAATATAGTAAGAAATAAGCTGGGCGTGGTCTTGTCTGAGTGGGCATGCCCGCTATCAGTTAGCAGGCTGGTGATGGGGGATTCTGAGAGCGCGCCTGTGGCTGCCCGGATACTGGCATTCTGGACTCGCTCTAGCTTTAGTTTATTGGTCTTGTTCGTCGAGTCAAAACGAACGAATTATATTCGAAATGGACCGTATCGGGACTTGTAGAGCATAAGGTCTTTCGATCCCCGCCATACCTTGCCGCCAGCATCGGGAATTTGACTCCTTTGCCTGAGACACTTTTTTTTTAGCCGAGATGACCCAAGCTTAAAATTTTCAGAATAGCTGCGGAATTTATCAGGGATAGGCTATGACAAGTATGGCAGCGTTCACGCCGCGATTTTTCCGTGCCGCCGGAAAATCCGAGGGGAGCTCTCAATGTTCAATTAAATGTTCTGGTCTATAGTCGCGAATAATTAGTCGGCCAATATTCAACCCCACCAGAGTACTGCATTCATACCGCTTCTTGGACGGCCACCGTCCGCTGTCAGGAGCGGCAAAACGTCTGGATTTAAGGGGGGCAACATGGACTTTTCAACAGGGTTGGCAAAATACCGGTAAAAACTAGTTTTATGCCAGACAGTGACATAAACTGGTAAATACCGGTATTTACCAGGAAAAGAGTGGCAAAAACTGACAAAAAGTGGCAAAAACCTTTAAACGGACAATGAAAGATCAGAAGGACATTTAAAGGTCATAGAACAGTTTTAAATGTGAGGCAAATTATGGCATTGGCATGGTCTCTGGTCAAAGACGAGTGTGTAAGTGGGTATTTTATCTTCTAGGCATCATGGTTCTGAATGATAGTACATACACACAAAACATTGGAAAAATGTCATAATGCCAAAATGGGTAAATTCTAAAACATAGACATCAGGTCTTCGTCACTGAAAACGTGGAAAGGTGAGATTAGAAAATCAGCCTGGTTACAAACATTTTCAAATCTTATATTCCATCTTCTTCACTGACGTGCACTGACGGTTCAATATCTGGACACACGTCCACTTTGGGCCTTTGATACCTTTTTGTCCAGGATTTGATACCTTTTTGTCCAGCATTATGAATGTAAGCTGATTATTTCTCTCATTTTTAAGTTAACAACTAAGTCAAAATAACGGCATTTCAAAAGTCATTTCCTAAAAGACTGAACTTATAGCATACTAATCATATATAACAAAAACATAACATAATGATAGAACCTATAACCGAAACTTATCATATAATGGACCCACCGGGGGCTAGAAAATATATTCTGGGATTTTTTTATGTTGCAGGTCTAAGGTCAGATACGAGTCATGCACACCCATTGGAAATACATGGAGCAAACGTAAATTGGTTGAAAAATGCCTCTATTTCGGAAGATACCAACGGCTTAAACGGACTTCTTTTATGGGAATGGTAGCATCTTGGGCCATTCGCAAGGATCATATTGTGATAAGAACTGTGACCTCTGATAGATCAGTTGGGACTGCTTGTGCAGGTTTTGAGACTTATATCAATAACTTCGCAGGAAATGGCGAAAAGGCTTTCATTTTGATGCCAGTACGTTTGGACTGTCATTGCGAGTCCATCGATATGCATATTGGTTGTGTTTAGTCAGATGATGACATTGACCCAACCCTAGATCACGTCATTTTTATATTTTGACTTTGTGTGGTCATGTTATACATCACTCGGTGTGCTGTAATGAAAGGAATTGAATGAAGCTTGAATATTTGCTCCAACTTAAGCCAGTCAGGCGCTAGAGTCATAAAAATACTCTCAAAATTTTTACTTCTTTGACCCATCATGACCTCAGTATTAACCTGATAAAAAGGTTACTGACAGATCATCCTCATAATTGTTCGCGAGTTATTCACCGCTTTAGCGTTTTTTTCGTTACCCCGTCCAGGAGTCAAGTTCGAGGGGGTGCTTAACACGCGCATTGACGAGGGCGGGTACCTGCCCCCTCGGTTTTAGAGATAGAATAAAAATGGCACGCGCAGCACTGCCGTACTTAGTATGTCTTTTCCCTGATGATTTTTAAAACTTCAGTCAAAATTTTAAAGTTAGGTCATCTCAGCTTAGGTCACCAGTGCAAATCAAGTGACCTCACCTAAAAAAATTTAAGATAGCATTAGTTAGAACAAGGTAAACTTATCGGATTGAAACTCATCACATAATAGGGCCACCGAATTCTGTAAAATATATTTAGGAATTTTCGATATCGATGACCTAAGGTCAGGTACGAGCCATGACCTCCTAATTGGAAAATGTATGGGAAAAATGGTTTAAGCAGAATAATTTAGTAAAAGATGGTGGCAGAGCTTTTATTTTAGTGGCATTCTCATCCTTGCGGCTCTAATGATATACATTTTTACCTAATTTGACCTTGACCTGACCTCAGGCCAGGTCAAATTTTAGATTTGTCTTTATTTGGCTTAAAACGGCCATATTATATAGCATTCGATTCGGCTTGCTGCGAGAAGTCCAATGGCCTACATTGTTTTGCTCTAGATGTAATGACTGAAAACCTTAACTTACATGTCATCCCTATGGTGGCAAATTTTGACCTCTAGTTGACCTAAATTGTGACCTGACAAAGAAAAAGTTTAATTTTTTCTAAAGAAACTGTGCTGGGCTATCCAACGCTGTGTATCGTTTTTTTTTGCTATCTAGCGTAGTTCTTGAGATCTTAGGGGGGGGTTGGTGGATACCCGCCCCCGTCAATGCGAAGGCGGCTCAGACCCGCCCGCTCCCCGTCAATGCGCATGTTATACACCCCCCCCCACCAGGCCTCCAAAACTGGTTTTGCGCCACGATGCCGGGTGTAAAATTCATATAGGGAAAAATAGGCGGCGAGTGGAATATTAAATTGATATTTTGAGAATCGATTAAAAAGCCTATTGCATCTCTAGTTTACAGTTTAGGATTGAACTTTCCACGAAAATTGGTCTTAGTTGCATACTTTTGATGAGTTCATAACTACCAGGGCTATTGAATTCTGCTGGGAAGGCTCCTCTTAAAAAGTGAGTGGAAGAAATAAGCAAAAAATAAGACAGAAGTGAGTGGAAAATCTAGCTTGCTCAGGTGCCGCATTCCACCCAGTACCGTTGGATTTGGAACTGAGCGGAGGTGGATCTGAGGCACAATGGGGTGGGTATTAATAATCATTGTGGGTAATTGAAACAAACTTCCAAAGGAACGCTTTAAATCAAAGGATTCAATGGAAATATGTATTTTCCGCAGGGTCTTCCTAGAAACAGTCGTCTTGCAGCTTTTACTTATTTTCTTTATACGAGAGCCACGTGATCAGTAATTTTCTTCACGCGAGCGCGAAGCACCTAACGAAAAAGGCCCTCCATTCAGGCAGCACCATGCGTGGCTAGCATTTTTCCACCCCCATATGTCTAATAAATTGCCGTTCGAGCTGAGCCTGATCGGAAACAAGTAGCTGTAAAAAGTAGAACGGAGCTTTTAGTCATATATTCTCAGGAAAAAAATTTGAGAATGAGGAATCAGAATCAGAATCAGAATCAGTGTATTCGACGACGGGCAGATGATATGATCGTCACCGCCGGCAAAAAAACTGAGGGGGCCAACCAAACTTCAGCCTCATGCTGACAAGAAACTTACCACGTCAGGGTCAAAAACTCTTCGAATTTGGGCTCCTCGTTACCTTAACACGCGCATTGGCGGGGGCCTAAGCCACCTTCGCTTTGACGGAGGGGGGGCGGGTACCCGCCCCCCTAAGATCACGAGAACTGCGCAAGGTAGCGAAAAACGGTAAAAGGCGTTGGGTAGCCCATCCACTGCTCCATCGAAAATATTTGCAGCATTTTTTTGTCAGGTCACATTTAAGGTAACTAGAGGTTAAAACATGCCGTCATAGGGATAACATATAAATGAAGGTTTTCTCTCATTACTTCTGAACAAGTAAAGATAGAGCAAAAAAATTCAACTGTATGAATCCTCGCAGCAAGCCGAATTGAATGATGTATAATATAACCTTGCTAGCTCAAATCAAGGATTTGACCTGACCTGAGGTCAGGTCAGGGTCAAATTAGATAGAACGCATATCATTAGAACCGTAAAGACAAGGCAAATCTAATGCAGTTAAAATAAATTCCCTGTCACCATCCATTACTAACTTATTCAGTTAAAACCATTTTTCCCATGTATTTCCAATGGAGAGGTCATGGCTCGTACCTGACCTTAGGTCATCGATATCAAAAATGCTGGAACATATTTTAGAGAACTCGGTGGGCCCCTTATATGATATGAGTTTCAATCGGATAAGTTCATTATGTTCCGACTTATGCTATCTTAAACTTTTGAGGTCAGGTCACTTGACCTGTACTGGTGACCTGACCTGAGGTGACCTAACCTTAAAATTTTCCCAAAAGTTGTAAAAATGATGAGAGAAAAGGTGCGCCAAGTACGGCGGCGCTACACGCCGCCGTTTTTATACTATCTTTGGTAAACCCGAGGGGGCGGGTCCCCGTCAATGCGCATGTTAAGCACCGGCTAGTTATGAAAACATCCGATTATCTTCTATTTTGACTGAGATAATGAATTATTTTACGAAAAAGTGGTTCCCATGCATGATGGAATAAGAGGAAATTTAGTTTCAATTTAGTTTCCTTGGACAAAGCTCAGTATCCTTAGATCCGCGCCTGTTATTGAACACATGCATAACTTGATACGAGCACATTTGTCTGCTCTCTGGGCTCATCGTGCTTGCTGCTGTGGGCTGTAGTTAAGATCTTTAAAGTGTATAGGATTTAAATATTCTCTTCCATTTCTGCTGGGTGTCACTTCTTTACAGTTTCATTGTGGCGATTATCTATACATATGCTGGTTCCAATCAAACATTAACGTGCTTATTGATGCAGTATCTTCGTGGTTTCGCATGTTTGAATGGTTGGTGCTGATCCTTCTGCTTTGTGTGGCAAGGAGCGATCAAACAGCGGGAGCAAAAATACATTATCGATACGTTATACATATTATAAAATTAGTTTAAAGTCAACGGCTGTTTTGTAATGGGACTGAAAAAATCTCCAAATGAGCCTATAAGGATTCTTTGATCTAGACTATAGAGTTCCAACATATATTTCAATCATATTTCTTAGTTATTGCTGAGTCTACCAGCGAAAGGTCGAGAAACGCAGCCAAGGGATGAGGAACGCCTAGGAAGGGAAACAGCGTAGCTGCACCGTTCAAAAGGAAGTAGTAATGTTCAACGTCGATTTGAAGACCTTTATTTAGACATGAGGGTGTAAAACACATTTATATTTTGTATCATTGATGATAATTACATGCATTTTTCTTATCAAATATTGCAAAACTGGCAAAAATTGGTAAAAAGTAGCTTATGCCAGTCGGTTTTTACCATGGTAAAAACCGGTAAACACCACCAAGCGGCATAAACTGCCAACCCTGCTTTTCAATACATTTATTTACATTCAATACAATAGGAAAATATTTTAAGTTTCTCATTTAAAGGGGCCAATGTGCCCCCGGTAACCCCTAGTTCCACCATCAGTCCTGTTGTCACGTGGCTCAAACCAATTCCACGTGGGTCAAATCATTTCCTTTTTGTTTAAAATTTCAATCTAAACCTACAGCCATTCCGATTCATGTGAACACCGATCATTTTGCAAACTGCCCGCCGGGTGGGCAGTTTGTAAAATGACCGGAGAGCCGGAGCATTCGTTAAAAATGACAGAGAACTTAGCGTTCGTTCTTTTTGAGTTAAGAGACTCAAGCTTGCGAATTAAGCGTCGGTCGTCTTGGTCAAATTGATGCAGAATTGAACTAAAGGCCATTGCATGCGACGTTTCATTGTTACAAACAACATCTTTAGGCATAAGTGATACATATAACACTAAGGTGATACATATATAATGATAATAATAGCAAAATACAGTGTAAAACACTCATCGTCTTGGATCAAAAATGGTTAAGACTTCTTTAAATCAGTGGTTTTATAAATTTGAATCAAATCACACGAATTCAAACGGAGGGCGCTTATCATTAGAAGATCAATGATTATCAGTAAAAATCATCCAATGTGGCATAATTATTGATTGATAGATCAGAACATTAAATACTAGCCCAACGTCGTTACCAATAAAAAATCCCTCCCCCAACACTATCATATTATAACCTAGGCCCAAGAGGGGCACTGTCAAACACGGATAGCGCCCAGGAGATATTCATCTGCCTATTGATTGTGGGATTGATGTCCCTGATGTATATTGCCTCCAGCACTTGGAGCCTTTTCTTATCATGGCATCTCTCTAGGATTTCCGTGTTTTGGACCAACATGTCTCTGGTTAGTCGTTCCCCGTGTGAGCGGCGCATGTGCTTTTCTGGAGCTCCATCTTGAAGGTGCATGGTCAATCTTCTCGAAGGCGTTGTGGTCGTGAATCCAACGTAGCTACAATCGGGGTGTTGCGCACAGTCACCAGCTGGGCAGTTGAACTTGTAGACTACATTAGTGGCTTTCAAGTCAGATTGATCTTGAGACAGGTTATTCTTCATTATAAGGCTGGATACTCGTGGGCTTTTGTAGTATATCACCAGATGGAGACGGTCACTTGGTTGGGTCGGTTTACAGTTGTTGTGGATGATTTCATGCAGGGCCTTCTCATCCTTCAAATGTGCTGAAGACATGCTGCTCTGATAGAACAGCTTAATCGTTGCCCCTGTTGTCGCTGTCTGTGTTTCTTGAGGTCGGCAGAATTTATCAAGTTGTTTCCGAATAATCTTATCGATGTAATGTATGCTGTAGTCGTTGCAGTGCAGGATGTTTTTGATACGCTCAAACTCTTGGTGCACTAAATTCCAGGAGGAACAATGTGTTAGAGCGCGGTGGACGTAAGCTCGAATAACACTCTCCTTGTAGCGTTTTGGGTACTCGCTTTTCCCGTTCAAACAATGTCCTGTGTTTGTCTCTTTCCTGAATACTTCTGTCTTGAATTTCCCAGTAGAGCCGTCGACGAACGTATCTAGAAACGTATCTAGAACCAAGACGATAGACGCTTAATTCGGAAGTTTGAGTCTCTTAACTTAAAAAGAACGAACGCTAAGTTCTACGTCATTTTTAACGAACATATATATATATATATATATATATTCAACACAGAACAAATTTCCAAGTTTGAATTGTTTTGCTAGCAAACAAAGCGCAACAGGCATATATGGGAACTTTTCTTTCATCATGGCCATTCTTGTTTCGAAAATTGACTCTTTGTCAAGTTCTGATTTAGATAAACTATTATTAGCATTAGAGAAAAGTCATGTAGGGCTGAAGAGTCGCTCAGGTCCCCACATATTTTCATTTATACTTCTCATAGGCTATCTGCCGCCGTTAGCGTCTTTTACTCTATTACATATGAGCCGAGATCGATGGGCGGCTGCTCTTTTCCCCCTCCCTAAATTAATGCGGCAAAGGTGAATCGGAGGCCCTCTAGGGCGCGGGGAATAAGCTCCAATTCGCCAACGATTTGAGAATTCTGTCGGATGTGGGATGGGGGCACCTTAAATACTAGGGCTATATAACGCCTGTTTGGTATCTCTCCACTCCTGAACTCTGCCTCGAGGTTCACCTGCCAAGACAATTACTCATCATGGCCTTCATCGCATCCAGCAGTTCGTCATTGCTGGAGAAGACCCAGCCGTCGACGATGTGGTAGGAGATGCGGAGGAAGCCGAGTGCATGCACGATCCTCTGAGTCGGCAAAGCGCCGACGCTGCCGATGAGCACCAGGATCTTGTAGGGCATCGAACACAGCAGGAATAGGCACACCAGCTTGAAGGTGAAGAGAAACAGCTTCAGTTGACGGCGGCGCTGAGCCTCTTTGAAAGGGTCCAACTGGCTGGCGTCCACGATCTCCATTTGTTTGATCTGACGGTGATCGGGTCTTATTAAGTGAGGGAATATCTAAGAAAGGAAAAGCTAGCATAGAAAGAGTAATGTCAGTAAATGAATGAAATTAAAAGAGGAGGTGATAAAAGAGAGAGGCCCAAAGTCAGACCGAAGGCACTTTCCGATCTCATGTTGCCAGTATGCACATCAATCGACCGCAATGGATACCGCCACTCATTGCATACCGCCACTGCTATGGACCCCATTGAAGGTGCTCGCCCCCTCCCCCTTGGGATGAAAAGGTTCCACCGCCGCTGCTTATAGCCCAAAAATCCGGGAAAAAATTCACCTTTTTATAGAAATGACTCGGCTTGGTCCGAATACCATACCATAGTGGGGATCTACACCGGTTGGCTGGGGGAGTGGCAAGCAGTGCAAAAGTGGTAAAACACATTGTTTTTAGACATCTGGTACAATCTGTGGGTAGTGCTGTGGTGTGGGGGTTGGAGAATAAATCCCTCTTGCCAGCTTTAGACAAGCCTGTGCGGATTTAAAGAAAATATTCGGTGACGCGGGTTTCTCAGGAAGGAAAGCTTGAAAACTGCAGATATATTTTTTCACACGTGCAATGGAGGGAGTCCTAAAGTGCTCCCACCCATTTTTTCACGGTGACAGGAAAATCACTCACAATCAGAAAACGCTACTAATCCACCTTTGGGAGAATTCACGGGCATGTTTATTGCTGAAAATGTTGGAATTCGGTGAATCTTTTTTTATAATTTATAGGCTTTCAAAGTCAGACTTATATTTTGAGAGCGCCACAGTCGTGCGGTCGCATCAGTTCGCCTGCACTGTAGACCGCGTGGTAACGTATTGGCATCATACAATCGATCTACTGTACCGATCTATTGTACACCATCCAATCCCCGTCTTTATTTTACCTTATTTAATTTTTATTTTTATTTTCCCATTAACCTCTTTTTTATCATATTCATTGTACCATGTCCTGTCCCACCACTTCAGCGGCTGCAAAAGAGTGATGACTGATGAGGATAATTAATACTGACGATGATGTTAAGCGAGAGGGGAGAGGGGAGTGCACCTGTGAGATGACAGATGTGTTTCTTGAGAAGGACTGCAATGTTTTCATTTGCGTAGCTGTGTATGCTTTATGTATGTTTTTCACTGGCAATATATGTGTATGGATGTAGAACGAGCACAAAATCTCAAAATAACACCCTGCATCTCAGATTTTGAAGAAACTTTGTCTAGGGGGATTTCTGGGGCGCTCTGATTCATGCTGTGAGATGTTTAGTTTCATCATGACCTCAATCCCTTTTTTGCGTATTCCAGGTTTTTCCACGAAGAAAAATTCCCCAGTAGGTCCTCAGCACCGCCAGACTTGACATTTATGACTTTGTTTGACCTTGAAGGTATTGACCGAGGTCAATAAAAGCTAGCTATGGTGTACTTTAGTCCCACAAAGCCTCAAATGGTCGTTTTTCTGACCCTCTTGATTTCTGATATCTCGGGAGGGGGCTGCATTGTAGGAACCCCCCTCAACTGCACGTTGAAGTCAGGCCCCTCTCCACAGCGTGTGTTAATGGTGAGGGTAGCAACTTTGGAGGGATAACTCGGATGAAAGAAAAACATATTTTTGTAAATCATGGCTAACTCGGGAGCAATGGGAGAGCCCGTCTCTATTCCCGATCAAACACCAGCACCCTCACAGTGAACTATTGGTGCCCCGGCACCCCCAGGAACGTTGCCACCTGGTCTCTTCCTCAGACTTTTCTTCACTTATGAGCGGCTCCTAGGATTTAGCGCCCGCCTAGACATCGGCTCCCATTCCTCTTTTACGAAGGATGCATTTTTCAATCCCACGCGCGCTCGTAATGCTGATGGCGCTTCTTTAATTCCCTTACTGGTATAATAATAATTGTTGGGGTTTAACGACGCACCAACTGCCAGGGTCATACGGCGTCGCCAACTCTCACCCTGTTGGAAGGCATTTTGGGGATCAGATGGACTTATTCAGAGGCTCCGCCGGGATTTGAACCCGGGACCAGTGGCTTAGAAGACAAGGGTGCTATCCACTAAGCCACCTCATCCCCTCCCTTACTGGTATGTCCCCTGTTGTGGGAACATAGGCGGATCCAGGATTGCCGATCAGGTGGGGGGGGCACCTTCCCGGGGGCGCCAACCGGACTAGGGGGTGCCACTTTTGACCGGCAAAAGCTATCAGGTAGGCGCAAAATCCTATCTCGGTGGGCACCGATTTTCGCATCTTGGGGGGTGAGAAGCGACATTTCAGGGGGTGGGCGCCATCAACCTTTCAGGGGGCGCCGTGACTATTTCAGGGGGCGCCGAGGGTCGATCGGGAGGGGGCACGTGCCCCCTTTGTCCCCCTGGATCCGCCTATGGTGGAGATCCTATATCTGCATCTGGGCGACGCCTACGACATCAATAGTCCACTTACTCGATACCCAGGGGCGCACGCAGACCCGAGTTTTAGGGGCCAAACCCATGTCTGGCTCTCCTCCTGGGGGGAGGGTGGGAGCGAAGATTTTTTGCCCTACAGACCTAGTGTAAACACCTTTTTTCAAAACTTTCTCCGGCGTTTGGGGGCCAAAACATAGTTTGGCCCCCTCCAGCGCTTTGGGGGGCCATGGCCGGAATGCCCCCCCTGCGTCCGCCAATGTCGATACCTACTTAATTTCCACTAGCACCCATACCTTCCAGGCGCAGTGGAGTACCTTGATGTTGTAGAAGGCGGTGCCCATGTCCAGCAGTACGTTCCCAAGAACGGATGCCATTGCGCCAAGCCGATTCTCGGGCAGCAAGATCCAGGAATCAGCTGCGCAGTTAAGGCCCATTCTAAACGGGTCATCATGGCGCAGACGCGCTAATATATAGATGGCGGCGTGGCTGGCGCCGTAGAGAGCAGCCATCTTGGCGTGGCGCCAGACAGAGCGGTCGGAAACCAGCGTGCGGTACTGAAGCGGCTGAAGGACCGACAGGTAGCGGTCCTTGCTGAGCAGCAACATCACCAGGTTGATGGCGTTCATGCAGCCCATCACAAGCATCTCGAAGACGGAGCACATGACAACGGAGAGGCCACCCATGTAGGCAAGGAGCAGCAGGGTGCTGATGCTGTAGAGAATGGCACTGAAACCGATGGCGCAGTCTATCAGACACATGACCATGACGTAGTAGTAGGAGGGTTTGTGTAGATGAGCGCTCCTCCAGATGGTGGCGGCTGGTGCTGCTGACGACACCAGGATCCCGACAGCGATAACCAGCACGATACTGGGGCGAGTAAGGTGGTTAGCCAGGGGATACCACACCTGCTCTCCTTCTTGCCCTGTGGTTGCGTTGGTCAAGACCGTGGCCATAATCTCCGTGACTGTGGACTCTCCGAGTCTAGGCTCGCCTGATAACGGGACCTGCGCTTCTTTGGCCAATGATGGCCGGATTGCTGGCTGGTTATATCCTTGTTGGTATTCAGGAGATGGCACCACTGAAGGCGCCATCCTCTGGAGTTGAAATGTCGGATGCCTGTAAGGGAAGAAAACAAGTTAAGTGACTTTGGTCTGGCTTGGAACAATTTGAGCAATCTTATACTCAACATGTTTGGCATGATTTTTCGCATAAACATACAACAGTTGCGAGCATGTAGGCTCAGTGGTGTTCTCATCCGGTTTGGTGAGATTTGTCTGGGGCTGCTAGGCCCCAGTTGGCGTTTTATGTTCCGTT
The DNA here is from genome assembly GCA_034440635.1 of Lepas anatifera. Taxonomy (NCBI): domain Eukaryota; kingdom Metazoa; phylum Arthropoda; class Thecostraca; family Lepadidae; genus Lepas; species Lepas anatifera. The sequence continues at coordinate 1,077,917 of JAOTON010002089.1, forward strand.
CTAATTACTCATTTTTGCATATCTCTCCTCTGCTGTATGCGGAATACCAACTCTACGAAGCTCCCTCTCCACTGCTATGCCCAGGGGATTTTTCATATGTAATGGAGACTTATTGATCTTCAGTGCTCCTACGAGTCGCTGCGCTTTCTGTCTCAATGCATCAAGCTAGATATCATGGAGGCTGTTTTTAGCTTGTTGGAAAATGGACGCAGCGTAGTGGCTCATCTCTTCTGCCTACTGTGACGGGACTGGCCAGTGGGCAGGCGACCATAACATGAATGAGGGGACTTGTGGTAAGCAAGGCCTGTAGACTGAGTTGATAGGTCTACTACGTACTCATATCCACGATTCATTCGTGGGTGGTGAGTTTATCACGGTTGCTCGAATTGGGAATAACGTGGGCAGAACATCTGCGCCGCGAAGTCATGCTCTGCAACCCGTCTGAGCCAGTGGAATAGGTTTCTGTGGGCTTGACTACCTAATGGAGATTTTATTTTAATTCCAGTGTCCCAGTGTTAGTACCGTGATGGCACTGGAATCATGCGAAGTTTGTCTGGCCCTGGGAGTTTTGGACATTCACTGCGACATTAATAGGGCTCAAAGGTATAAGGGCCCGTGCGATGTTTCGCCAGGCCCTTTTATTTTGTGAGCACGCTCCAAAATCCTGCAGGTCCAAGAGCTATTAACCCGCGCCATGGTGGGCCTCCGAGCCACCTTCGCCCTGGTGGGGGGTGTTAGAACCCCCCCCCCCCCCCTTCGAACTCGGCCCCTATGTGGGATAGAGAAAAATGCGAAAGCTGGTGGATAGCTCATACAAATCCATGAAAAAACTATGAGTCACTTTTTGGCTCAGGTCAATATTGAGGCCATGACAGGTCAAAGAAAGTGGGATTTTGAGTAGAGTTTTTGGGCTCTAGCGTCTGACAGAATGGAGGTAGAATCTGCTTTGCACCATTCGCTTCCTCTTGTTGCGGCAAATTGTATGATGTATAATATGAACATACTAGGTCAACACACAAAAATAACCTGACCTCAGGTCAGGTCAAGGCCACTTTTAACCTAGCATAGTAAATAGGCGTATCAATCGACTTGCAATAGCAATCCAAACGCAATTATATTAAAATAAAAGCTTTATCACCATTTCATGCGGAGTTATCGACCTTAGTCTGAAAACTGCTTAACACGTGCCCCGCTGGGGTCCCTTGCGTGACGCGCCCCGCTGGGGGGCGTTTTTCGCCCCCCTCCGTATCTCGTTCCCCACGAAAGCTAAAGGAAAATTACGGGCGACGTTCGAAAGCTCTTGATAAGACGAAGAGAATTTATAGGAAGAATTTTTATGTCAGGTCAATATTAAGGTCAGCATAGATCAAAGAATGCTCCATAGGCTTACAACAGAGCAGTGTACGTTTCTCTCTTTAGATCTACCCCCAGGGGAGCTAGAGCAAATCGTTATGCATCATTGGATTTCTCTCATTGTGGCGAATCGAATGATGTATACTATGATCTTGCTAGGTCCAATAGTCAAAATGACCTGACCTCGACCTAGGTCAGGGTCACAGAGTGACCTGGTATGGTCATTTTGCACATAAATCGACTCCCCGTGACAATATAAACACAATGCAAGCAAAATGGGAGCTTTATCTCAATTCAGTGAGAAGTTATTGACAAAACAATCACTCTCTGCTCCCGTGGCCTGATATGACCTTTGAGAGGCCATATGCTCAAAAACTCAACTTTATGGTCAAGATCGTGGTAAGAATAGACAGTTTGAGGATTTTCTGCCTTATCTATCCAGCATTTCCTGAAAACGAGTCAATTCTATTTTTCACCATAGACTTATAATGGGGTGACCAAAAAATTGACCCTACCTTAGGTCACCAATATCGAAATTCCGAGATAGCAGATTTGTAGACTCTAATGACCTTATCATGTTGTGGAAGTTTCAAACTGATTGGTTCGCTAATCTTCCCTGGGCGCTGCTTCAAACTCGTAATTTTAGGTTTTGAGGTCGGGTCACTTGACCCTAAATAGCTCCTTGACCTGACATGACCTTAGCTCAAAAATTTGGTCAGATGTGTACAATTGATCAGGAACAAGGTACCGTAAGTTTCGTTGTTCTGCGTCTCTTTGTTTTTGAGCTATCTGGGAAAAACAGGGAGGAGGGCGAATTTCGCTCCCAGCGGGGCGCGTGTTAAATAGCCCCAGATGACCTCTCAGAGTTCACAGGTCAAAAATTGCAACATGAACCTGGAAAGGGGCCCAGGATACTTAGATTTGGAGAATATGAAGGCATTCTCATCTTTGTCTACACAAATACAGCCCAATTTCTGTTTTTCCCATGTATTTCCAATGGAGAGTTAATGGTCCGTACTTGACCTTAGGTCATCAATTTGAAAAACCCCGGAAAATATGTGGTAGCATTCGGTAGGCTCATATGTGGTATAAGTTTAAGTCCTATAGATTCTCCCATTTCTTTCTTATGCCACCTTAACACGCGCATTGACGGGAGGTACCCACCCCCTCCGGCTTTTCGGAAATAGCATTAAAACGGCAGCAGGTAGCGCCGCCATACTTCGAATACCTTTTCTCTCAAACATCTTTTGTGAAAGTTTTAAGGTTAGGTCATCTCAGGTCAGGTCACCAGTCCAGGTCAAGGGACCTGACCTCAAACAAGTTTAAGATAGCATAAGTCGGAACAGGGTGAACTTATCCCGTATCCGATTGAAACTCATATCACTTAATGGACCTACCGAGTTATCTAGAATATGTTCTGGTATTTTTGACATCAATGATCTAAGGTCAGGTACGAGCCATGACCTCTCCGTTGGAAATGCATGGGAAAATGGTTTTAATTGAATAACTTAGTAACGGATGGTGATACAGTGTTTATTTTAGCAGCATTATATTTGCCTTGTCTTTGTGGTTCTAATAATATCAATTTTATCTAATTTGACCTTGACATGACCTCAGTTCAGGTCAAATTCTTGATTTGACCTAGCAAGGTCATATCATATATCACTCGATTCGGCTTTCTGCGAGCATTCATACAGTTCAAGTCGTTTTACTCTATATTTAGGTGGACCTCTTCATTACATAGGTGATCATAGATAGGTGGACCTCTTCATTTAGTCAGCAGTGGTGGATCCAGCCGGTCGGTTTGGGGAAACTAAAGTCGAAAGGCAAAAAAAACGTCACGCAGTGAAACATTGTTCTAAAATATGACTTGACAGTAGAATTTGGGATATTTGAGGCGAAAAGCAAAACAAAAACGTCACGGGATGAAAATTATAGGCTAAAGATACTTTTTTTCTATCCAAGGCCCAATATTAACACTGAGCCTAACTGGTTCTGTTTGAAGTTGAGAGTTGAAGCACCAAAATCTTGCTTATAAACTCAAAAGGAGGTCGAACGCTTTGGGGGGGGCAAAAACATAGTTTTCCCCGATTTTTTTTGTTTGGGGGCAAATTCTTTTTGCCTCCCTCCTGGATCTGCCACTGTTGGCAGTTTGTAGAAAACAACATGTCCCTTTAATCCGTGTTAAAATTTAGTAAAATCACCATGTTGCCTTTTGGTGCAAACAATGACTGTTTTTTCTCGATCTCCAGACATAAGCCAATGCCCATTAGGCCATTACAGCACCAATGTATGCAGTGCCGGATTTAGACCGATGGTTAAGGGGGAGGGGCAGCCAGCTTAAAGTCGTGGAAACCAATTAATTTTTAAGAATACCGACGGAAATCGGGGCTTCGGGGCAAATATTTATTATCGCATCTCCCTGGATCTGTGCCTGAATGTGTCATGGAAAGAAATTAACCACGAAAATCGTGGAATTGAAATTTTTGCGAGTTTGTTTTACCTTTTGCTTGTTTACCTTTCACGTCTCTATCTCTTGTTTCTGAGATAGGAAAATGTTTCAGACAACAGAGTAGTCCGGAAATTGCTGAAAATTTTACAGATATTGAGCTAGATCAATGAACGCTGGCTATAATTTAGATCACCATAGCCCTCACAAATCCCCAATTTGGGCGATTACTAAACATTTTTGGGGGTTTTAGATATCAAGGGGTGCACTTATTGCCCTCTTCCCCGCACGTTGATGCCAGACCCCCTCCACTGCGCATGTTATCAGGGGGCACCAAATCAATTTCTTGATGGGGGCGACAATAGTCCCATCTGGGTGATGGGAGAACGTGGGGCGCAGCGTTTCAGGCGCTCCAAGGCGCGTGGCGTCCTCCTCCAAGCACTTGCCCACCCTGGATCTGTCTATGCAAATTGAACACTCAACTCGACTCAGATGCGAACGTTTACCTCAGAGACGTCCATCCGGGCATTCCAGATCTTACACTATCACTAGACACGCTAAACCAAGCATAATAAATAGCAGTTAGTGCTGTATGGTCAGAGGCTATTCATATTTTAAAGGCTTTATAAGCGATGCACTTCCAATTTTGGAGTATTAGCTTATAATATCTGCAGCATTCTTCTGAGAAGAAAAACTCCTCAATTTTAACTAGGCTTTATATGGAATGCTAAATCTATTTACTTGTAAATAATTCGAAATATAAAATTTTGAAATAATAGGTTAGGTTAGGTTACTGGAACATGTTGGTGATGCATCAAAAATTAAAAAAAAATTTTTAACTGTTTTATTTGGCTTTCCCTCGGTTATAATTGGATGTGTTAATTAAGAGCACTGGATTATCCCATCTTCCAAGCGATAGGAAAGTATAAAGGGGTTGGGTGATAATCTGCACCTACCATCCGTCGATTGGGAATGCCCAGTGGCATTAAATCACAAAATAATTTTAGCTATATACAAGGAGAAAAACAGTTGAAGCTTACCATCAACTGCCGTAAGACTAAAAGTATCCTTTTTCAAAAGTATTAGATCTGGTATTTTTTACTGTTACATGTTTCGTCATTTGGATCAGATGAGATGTAGTGCATTTTATACCATTGTTATGTTTTCGTTCGTGTGGTTCACTCACTAGATCAGGAATCATTGCACACACAAGTTCCCTTTTGAACACTCTCTAGAATATTTTGGTCCTAGTGGGTTTCTTGTGTTCTTAATTTTTGGTGGCAGAGTACAAAGAATAACCAAAGTTACTTCGATTTCAGTTCGAACTAGCCTTCGATTGCATTTTTATACATACATTTTTGCATATTGCATAACTCTTAGTTTTCGAGCTAGACGGATTCTTTTATCGCCACTATGATGAATGCGGATCACATCCGGGGCCCAGGCGAAGGCTGGTAATGGCTGAATCTGGGTGAGTGGACATTGATTCATCATGTTGACAGAACACTCCACAGCAAGCCCTTCCCCAGCCGAGCACGCAGTACACTAGCATAAAAACTATTGTGACGCACATTCAGACACGAAGTGAACCAATCTGACTGCACTGCGCCGCATTGCCTTTGCGCATGGGCAGATCAAATATCCTCCATCTGAAGAAACGCTAACCACTGAGAGCACTGGCTACTGAGGCAGAATCGGGATGCACTGACAGCTAGACTTCAGTACTTAACTTAAATTAACCCTTGCCTGGGGAACGAGTATGCGCTACATCCGCAACGGTGTCGGGTCAAAAGAGGTGCCCTCTAACTAAAAAAACCAAGAGCTAGCTGGATACAGAAAAATAAAAAGAAACTCGTCCAAGGTTCAATCGAACCTACTTCGGTAATTTTTCGTCTGGTCAATATCGAGGTCACTCGAGGTCAAGAGGCCAAAACTGCTACAACAAGGTGTACCTCTTTTCCCTAGTTTGCTCACAAAACCTCGCTTATCTCAAGAGTTAAATAGCGAGAAACATTCGTCGAACGCCAATCGAAGGCAGCTGATTTACTTGTTCAGTAATATGGCATCCGGTTTTGAGTCAGGGAAAAAATTAGGGTATTAAAAGTGACCGAACATCACTAATTTTAGAAAAAGTTTAAACTGCAAGGTAATGCAGATTCGATTTCGACGCCAACTGCCTTGTGTACGAGGCAGGGCTGGACAAATGGGGGTGGGGGCACTTGAAAGTTATTTGAACGTCAACAAATATCTTGCCTTCCATGTTTAGTTTAGGTCTATATCGAGGTTAATCAAGGTTAAAGACGATACGTTAGTGGTATCTTGCGCTGTTTAATTTTTTTCATGAACAACTCCGAAACAGAGGAGATGGGATGATTACTGAGGGAGGCAGTCTTATGATCCTCTTGTCAATGTAAACACACTGCTTTATGATTTTACCTTGCTTGGACAAATCCAAAGGTTGAGTATATCTCAGGTCTACAAAGTCTCATACTCGTACTCATTCATCTTTCCTTACATGATATAGCACAAGACAAATGACATACCCAATTGGTGCCAAAGCGCCTCTGTATCTAACTCGCGGCAGCTCTCCGGCGTCACCGTTGCAGACACAGTAGCGCCTCTGTCGGTCACTGCCCGCACAATCGCCTACGGGTCACGCGTCACGCCCGGCCCCGGTGGTTGGTCGGTCGGGCTGCGTGCGATTTTACGGATTTACCTCACGCAAATCGCCGTCTATTTTTTATCAATCTTAAAACTTCTTGAGTTACTGTGCGCTTGGTGCTGGGACGAAGAGAGTAGCCAAAAAAATAATGTTAATTTTCAATTTTCGGTGACGTTTTTCGAATTGTATGTTGAGCAATGCACCAATGGTTAATATCATGATATATCTCTGTTATCTCTGCAGGAAAATTCTCGGACAGTGCAGATTAAAATGTTCTGTGCTCTCACAGCTATATCGGCTTTAGGGGCATCGCCTTTAGGGGCATCGCGCAACAGAAGGTGATAGGTAATAGCTCGAAATGGCATATTCGCATCTGCGGAACGGAAGGCGCTCGATAGAAGCCTGTTTTGTGGCGCCTGCACGTGAAAAACTTCCACCTTGCTGATTTCAGTTCATAAAACCTCTGCATGCCAGCTTTCAGCCGAATCGGGCAAACTAAAAAAATTGACATATTCGCATCTCGGGAATAAAAGACCCTCGATAGAGCCTGACTTTGTGACGTGTGCATGTGCAAAACTTTCACCTTGCTGACTTAAGCTCATAACAAAACCCCTACATGCCAAATTTCGGCCGAATCGGGCAAATGTTTGTTAAGATAGAACATTTGTTGCAAGGCGCTACTGCGCATGCGCAGTGCGCAGGTCAGTGATTGGCTGTTTCAGAGAGGTGCAGTGACCAGCCTATGGCCATATACCCGAACACGGCAACCTTAGCTTCATTTGTTTGCCCATGCAAGCAGCATAGGTGTCCCATTGTTTTAACACTAATACATCGGGTATTTTCAAACTGGGGGTGGCTGTGTTTACACAAGGGCGCTGTTTGCACCTATTAAGCTAACACTCACCCAAATGGTATCCGTAATCGTTGTTTAAAACGCGCATTGACGGGGAGGCGGGTACCCGCCCCTCGGGTTTGTCGGAGATAGGATAAAAGCGGCGGCGCTACGCGCAGCCGTACTTTGCATATCTTTGTCTCATTATTTTTACAACTTTTTTTCAAAATTTTAAGGTTAGGTCATCTCAGGTCAGGTCAGCAGTACAGGTCAAGTGACCTGACCTAAAAAAATTTTTAAGATGGGGCATTCCAGGACAAAACGACCAAAAATATTTCAATTTGACACCACCATGTCTAGAAAAAATCTGAAACTTTGTCTCCGGGGTAGTTTTGGGCCAGAAACACGCCTGTGAGAATCTTAGCCCCCTCCGACCAACGGTGACCGAGTTATAGCCCGAGGCATTTTCGGGAGGTCACGTTGTAGACTCATGTTTGATGCTTCATAACTCAACAACGCATCACCTGATTAACAAGTTTTGTATATCATTGAACTCGTCTTGAATTATAGTTTATTTTGAAAAAGAAAATGTTAAAATTGGAAAATTTTGGACTTTTAATTTGTTTGACCTTTTCCTTTTTGACCTAGCTTGACCTTTTCCCAGTTGAAATTGCCCTTGTAGACACCTCAAAAATGTTTCTTCATAAAATATCTTTCGATAGCAAAAATAAAAAAATGCGTTCTTGCTATAAGTTCCGAATATTTAGCACCTAAGGTAGGTATGTACACGGTTTTTTACCATTGCGGTAGTACAGCCTTATGTTTAACGCCGCAAATATAGCGATTGCTTTTGTAATCGGTCGCTGGAAATCATACTCCATTGTCTTTACGAAATTTTAATCGTACAAGTATCCGAATTTATGACAATTAACACGCGCCCACCCGAGGGGGTGGGCAACCGGCCTCCTCAGGTCTCTACAGGTAGTAAAAAAATACCTTCGCGCAGCGCCACCGTACTCCATCTACCTCTAACACAACATTTTGCAACTTCTGGAAAAATAATTTAGGTCAACTGGGAGGTGGTAGGTACCGTAAATGCTGAAGGCCAGCAGGCAACTCAGTGGTGAGGGGGGTGACCTGAGGTAGACGGTCGTCGTTATGCCTTGTGGGACTTTCAACTTTGTTTCCTTGATTAACACTTTATCGTGGGAGTTGCTCGTTTGGGTGGTGGGGTCAGGGTCTCCGTAAAAAGTCCCTTGATGACTCTAGTGAGACACCTAATCCTAAAACCGCCTACTTGCCGCCCCGGTAGCTCAGTTGGTAGAGCGTTGGGCTCCGGCCCGCGGCTCAGAAGCATGCAGTGGCAGTGCATGTCCAGGCTTGGGATCGGTTCCGCTGAGACGCTCCGGCGCTCAATAGCTTACCCGACGTACAGGTCGGCTGGCAACTGACTGGTGAGAGGGTGACCTGAGCGGGGCGGCCGTCCCTGTGCTGTGTGGGACGTTAAACGTTGGCTTCTAAAATCAACCCTTCATTGTGGGAGTTGCTCGTTCGGATGGTGGGGTCGGGGTCTCCGTGACAAGTCCATTGATAACTTTAGTGAGACCCCGACTCCAACAATCGAACTGAGAACAACTTGTACAAAATGTATAAAAAAACTGAACTGGCAACAACTTGGGCAATATTTATAAACAGAAAAACTGCAGCCATTAAAAGTGATAAAAAGGCATTCCTTGTTTCGAGGGAGACGAGGGCAAATGAACTTATTAATAATGAGCCTTTCAGCCTTAAACGAAAATTTACAAAGATGTCGCGACCTTATCAATAATTGAAACAAGTATAACTTATCCTATGAGCACCACTAACTCACACAATTACATCGTTCCCGGAGATGGAAAATAGTATCGATGCAAGCTGATCCAGTGCAGCACAGCATATGTTTGAGAGGATTCATGCAATGTAAACAAACGTGTCTGAAAGGCTTTCATTCCCAAAAAGTAATTTGAATCTGCTCATATATTCGACAAAATGTCCTGAAATTGTAACGCATTCGACTTGGTCGCTTGAACAGGTTGCCTCATGATATTTTTACAAGGTGATCATTTCATAGCTGACACGGATCCGAGAATCCCAGATAAATAATGACACAGTGCACTGGGAGTGATGCCGCTAAATAGCCAGTTTTAATCATTACCGAATATGTTACATACAATCGTTTGGTCGTGTCGCCTTTGAGGTTGCTCAAGGTCACAGTATTTCTTACGGGAACTAAGTGGAAACCTAAATTTTGTGGCATAATAGGTGACAGAGAAGAGCCGTAGAAAGAAAAGTTCAGCACCATTGGAACACTCTTGTTGAGCCCAAACGGATTATGTATCTTATAATATTGCCTAGTCAAATGTCAAAATTAACCTGCTTTGACCTAGAGCCAGGCTTAGGTCTGTATGGTAAAAAGAATATTAATCGAACTGCAGTGGCAAGTCAGACACGACAATGTAAAAATACAACCTCCATCGCAATTCTCGACAATTCTCAATTCTCGCAAGTTATCAAAATTTACCAATCGCCCCATGCATTTATAATGGAAAGATCATGACCTTTGCCCTGCTCCCGATTATCGATATAGAAATCCTGCTACGAAAAACTATCTTGCTAGGCGATCTTACTATGTAATGCGATTCTAACCACGATAGGCTAAATTTGATATGATTTATGCACCTCCCAAAGTTTGAGGTTAGGTCTCTTGACCTGGGTTGGCGGTCTGACCTGGTATGACCCAGACCTAAAATTTTGCCAGAAGCTGCAAAAATTTCGAGTTAGAGGTACATGAAGTACGGTGGCGCTGCGCGAAGGTGTTTTTTTACTACCTGTGGAAACCTGAGGAGGCCGGTTGCCCACCCCCTCGGGTGGGCGCGTGTTAATTGTCATAAATTGAGATACTTGTACTATAAAATTTCGTAAAGACAATGGAGTATGATTTCCAGCGACCGATTACAAAAGCAATCGCTATATTTGCGGCGTTAAACATAAGGCTGTACTACCGCAATGGTCAAAAACCGTGTACATACCTACCTTAGGTGCTAAATATTCGGAACTTATAGCAAGAACGCATTTTTTTTATTTTTGCTATCGCAAGATATTTTATGAAGAAACATTTTTGAGGTGTCTAAAAGGGCAATTTCAACTGGGAAAAGGTCAAGCTAGGTCAAAAAGGAAAAGGTCAAACAAATTAAAAGTCAAAAATTTTCAAATCTTAAGATTTTCTTTTTTCGAAATAAACTATAATTCAAGATGAGTTCAATGATATACAAAACTTGTTTATCAGGTGATGCGTTGTTGAGTTATGAAGCATCAAAGATGAGTCTACAACGTGACCTCCCGAAAGTGCCTCGGGCTATAACTCGGTCACCGTTGGTCGGAGGGGGCTGAGATTCTCACAGGCGTGTTTCTGGCCCAAAACTACCCCGGAGACAAAGTTTCAGATTTTTTCTAGACATGGTGGTGTCAAGCCTTGGTCGATCTGTCCTGGAATGCCCCAGATAGCATAAGTCGGAGCATGGTGAACTTATCCGATTGAAACTCATCAAGTAATGGGACCACTGAGTTCTCCAAAACATGTTCCGGTATTTTTTATACCGATGACCCAAGGTCAGGTAGGAGCTGTAATGGGCCCTTTCTTTTTAAAAGGAGCCCACACAACAAACAAATATTTATATTGAGAGCAGAGGCTGTCCCGGCGATGTTAAATACAGCTTGCTCTCTATGAGGCGGGTCAATTCTGGGTCATCATATAGGTGGTGGGTCTGGCCCCCGCGTGGGTGACTAAATTTTTCGCTCTCGTCCCCCTCTGCAATGTCAGTATTTCTCTTTTAAATTTTCGGCCGGCTATAGTGTGATCTAAGCATTTGAGCAGTTTTTCTCGCGAAAAAACCATTGGTTCTTAAAACTACCCTCGTCACTTGAGTCATAAACAGAACAGTCAAAATTTCGTCACATAAAAAAAAGTCACATGTCCCCCTTGAAATCTACTTGAAAAAGCGCGAGACCCTCCCGTTTAGACTACCCCTCCCTCCAATGTTGCTCAACTGATTAGAAAAACTCTGCATACCGACTAAGTCCAAAACATAACACATAGAATTACAATTACCCCCCCTCGCTGTCTTAGGCCAGAGAATTTGGAAAAGATAATAGGGGATTCGAGCGCCCGCCACTAATCAGCCAATTTTGCCCCATCCCTCCAATAAGCGCAATGTATCATGCGCGATGAGGTCATTGGCTGGGTTTTAGGTCGTCAATATGCTGAGCGGAGACGGTTAGATCGGTTTCTTAGGAATCAGTGCCTCTGCCCTCCCTGCGACTCTCGCCTTATGGGATCTGGGCGATCTCTCAAACTAATGAGGTTCTCCTCGGGTGCACCTCCGGCCTTACCCCGGTATCCTTTCAACTACTCTATTTGAGGCACTAGGCGGGCATAACCCACCCACCTTCAGAACCACATCAACCGCCTCTGCTGAGCAGGGACACCCTAGAGCCCAGCCCGCGCCTCGGGCTGATTCGGAGTCGGGTGATTAAACATTGGAAAAAACGCGTTTGCGTCCCTTCCGAAGATGACCCATCCGCCGTTGCCCACAGACACGCTGTACACAAGGGTACGGCTAACAGAACGTCGATCCTCATTTTACATGTTCATTTCTATCCGGGTCTATACTCGTTTGCTGGTGTAGTCTATTTGGTAATTCATTATCTTAATAGCCGCGGTATACGAACGATTCATATTTACACGAAATTAGGGGTGAACCCAACAAAAGGTAGAAAAAACGTGTGTATGTTGACTGACGCCTCTGGTTGAAAGCTGCATCAGATAAAAAAGGTGAAGTGCCAGGGGATACGATTCCTCTGAAACCTGGCTGCTCTGAGGTTGGATGATTCCCGCCACGTCCTGCTATCATTCTGGTGCGTGCATGGTCTCGGAGTCCCAGAGTCACAGTCACAGGGTCCATATGCAATTATATTTTCCATCAAAACGGGGCGTTACGACTTAAAGTTTCGTGACAGGCAGATTGAAGCTAGCTTGCCCCCCCCAAAGCAAATTACCGGGAAACACAATTAATTTCTCCCCCCCTGTTACCCCTCTATCTGCTCCTTTATACGCGACACACGCACATGCACACATACACACATGCTAGCGATACGCACTCACATACACACGCAAAACAATACCAAAAGAATACCTAAGAAAAAAGCGTCGGCGCCATACTGGAAACTATTTGAGGGGGAGTCAAAAACGGCCAGAGCGATTACTTTTGCCTACCATGTTTTTTGGTTTCACGCGTTTTCGGGTTACATTTTTCTTAGTCCGTTGCCCTGGGAAGATATCGTTTTTTTTAAGGGGGTGCATTTTTCGGTTGGAGAAGGGATTAATCCGGGGGGGATTTCTCGAAGGGTACTTACATAACTGGAAAACCAGGGTTTCTTTCCGATTTAGCTTTGTTCTGCATTGCAGGCCTTCCCGATTGGCTTCCCACTCACTTCCATCTCGAACTTTTGTTTCCTCCGTTCCTCCTGTCTTTTCCTGGATCTCAAGTTCTTTAGTTCCAAATCTTCACTCCCATCTTAATTTCTCTCTCTTCCCATCTGAATTCTCCATCCGCTTCATCCTTTGTTCGTTTTCTGCCTCTTGATTTCTTCTGCCGCTGCTTTCTTTATCTTCGACTGCTTCCGGCATTCCTAGCCCTCTTCACCCGACTGTCTCTTCTTTTCCGCCTGCTCCTTGTGTTCCGAATTTCATCCTCTTCCTGATTTGGCTCACTTCCTGCCTTTCCGCCACTTCCAGCGCGACTGCCTTGCTTCTCTCGACGGTACCCCCTCCTCTCTTTCTCTTCCGGTCATGTGGCCTGGTCACGGGGTTGTCACGCGCCTCAGCCACATGGCTGGTAGGCACGTGACCATCCCTGGCAGTCGGGCTCACATCACACCACGTGCTCTGGATGAGATTTTTCTTCTGTCGACGGTGTCGAAGTAGGCCCACAAGGATTTTTTTGGTAGGATGTTTGGTTTTGAGGTTGTTTTTTACCTCTCCAGAACAACCGAGAACTAGTTAAAAATGTAACCCGTTACATTTCATTCACCGTTTTCTTTGGTCACGTCCCCGTGACCTTAAAATTTAACCTTTACCTTAGAATGGTAACGTAATTGAAACTTCCAACAAGCTGACAAACATTGCTAGCAAACATTTGAAAATGCACTTGAAAAGCAAAGTTTAATCCTGGAAACTACATAAGACCCGACCACGGCGAACACCACTTATCTTCCTCTGAAACAATCATTTGGATATTGCCAGAACAAACCATGAAAAACGCTTAGTCATCGAACCATTAGGCAGTAGGTTGAGCCAATTCAGAACCACGCTGCAGGAGCATGGCTAGCGTCTCCACCTCTGCCTCTTCCTATACAAATCTTAAAAGGTATGTAAAGGGGGTAGAGAGCAATGAACTACGACCACCACAAATGAAATTTAGAAATACATTGAACAAAGAACACGAAAGAACTGACTTTTATATGTCTAGCCCTGCTAACGAAGCTTTGCTCAATACAACTTGGCTTGACTAATCGAATTATATTAAAATCGAACCGAATAAAACCGCTTTACTGAAAGAAATTACCTGTTACAGTTCACCAGCACCCTAGGGGAACACAATGTAGCACTGTGCGCAAAGACAGATTAAAACACTATTCCGGAGGATGGACAATCCTGGAATTACTTTCAACCGCGTCGCCTTCTCCACCATAATCCTAACCACTCTGTTACCCGATGACGGCAGACGTCCCCGCGGACTGCTTGCCGCCGCCGCCACCAGAGCAGTGCGCAGTAGTGCCCCAGCTTCTGCTGCTGCTGCCATGGCCAGGATGATCGTGCCCCAGCTACTGTCGCTGCTGCTGCTGTAGCCAGGGCGGTCGTTCCCCAGCTACTGTCGCTGCTGCTGCTGTAGCCAGGGCGGTCGTGCCCTAGCTGCTGCTACTGCCTCTGCTGCTGCTGTAGCCAGAGCGGACGTGTCCCAGCTACTGTCGCTGCTGCTGCTGTAGCCAGGGCGGTCGTGCCCCAGCTGCTGCTACTGCCTCTGCTGCTGCTGTAGCCAGGGTAGTCGTGCCCCGCTGCTGCTGTAGCCAGGGCGATCGTGCCCCAGCTGCTGCTGCTGCTGCTGTAGCCAAGGCGGTCGTGCCCCAGGTGCTGCTACTGCCTCCGCTGCTGCTGTAGCCAGGGCGGTCGTGCCCCAGCTGCTGCTGTAGCCAGGGCGGTCGTGCCCCAGCTGCTGCTGCTGCTGCTGTAGCCAAGGCGGTCGTGCCCCAGGTGCTGCTACTGCCTCCGCTGCTGCTGTAGCCAGGGCGGTCGTGCCCCAGCTGCTGCTACTGCCTCTGCTGCTGCTGTAGCCAGGGCGGTCGTGCCCCGCTGCTGCTGTAGCCAGGGCGGTCGTGCCCCAGCTGCTGCTGCTGCTGCTGTAGCCAAGGCGGTCGTGCCCCAGGTGCTGTTGCCATGGCCAGGGCGGTCGTGCCCCAGCTGCTGCTGCTGCCTCTGCTGCTGCTGAAGTCAGGGCGGTCGTGCCCCAGGTGCTGCTGCTGCTGCTGTAGCTAGGACGGTCGTACCCCACCTGCTGCTGCTGCTGCTGATGCAGCCAGGGCGGCCCTGCCCCAGCTACTGTCGCTGCTGCTACTGTTGCCAGGGTGGTAGTGCCCCAGTTGCGGTTGCCATGGCCAGGGCGGTCGTGCCCCGGCTGCTGCTACTGCCGCTGCTTCTGCTGCTGCTGTAGCCAGGGTGATCGTGCCCCAGCTACTGCTACTGCATCTGCTGCTGCTGTACCCAGGGCGGTCTTGCCCCAGCTGATGTTGCCATGGCCAGAGCGGTAGTGCCCCAGTCGTTGTTGCTGCGGCTGCTGCTGTGGCCAGGGCGGTCGTACCCTAGCTGCTGTTGTTGCTGCTTCTGCAGCTGCGGTAGCCCGGGCAGTCGTGCCCTAGCTGCTGCTACTGCTGCTGCTATAGCCAGGGCGGCCGTGCCTCAGCTGCTGCTACTGCTTCTGCTGCTGCTGTAGCCGGGACAGTCGTGCCTCAGCTGCTGCCACTGCTCCCGCGATGACGATCTCTTCTTGATTTTCTTGATCCTTGACTTCTCCTCCTTATTTGTCCTTGGGTGTCTTCTTTTCTTTGTCTTCTCTGTGCTTGATGCACTCTCTCGTCTTTTTTCTATCTTCTGGTCTTATGTTTTGTATACGGCTCTTTGCTTTCCATGGCTCAGCTCCTGAACGTTTCGGGACCTCTCCGAGGATTACTTATCAAATGCTAACGTAAGCCATGCGTAAATTGGTCCTTCCGAGTTTTCAGCTAGTCGGGCATTTCAGGAAGTCCTTTTATCGCAATTAGGATAGGTGAGCTTAAATTGAAGCAAAGACGATCAATTAGTTCAAGCATTGCATCCCTTAAGAACCAATCCAGACTAGTTATTTTTAATACCCCGGACCCGTCTGTTATCTAAGACTTAACATCGACAAAATTTCAAAACACTAAAAAATAGGATCTAGAGCTTAATTACGACAATATAGCGCAACTGTGAAATTTCCGACAAATATATCTCGATATTTATTTCCAAAATGGAACATTTGCGCCAACATTTCTTAGAATGGGTATTGCAGAGGATTGTAAACAC
Source organism: Lepas anatifera (assembly GCA_034440635.1). Classification (NCBI taxonomy): domain Eukaryota; kingdom Metazoa; phylum Arthropoda; class Thecostraca; family Lepadidae; genus Lepas; species Lepas anatifera. The sequence goes on from JAOTON010002089.1 coordinate 1,093,908, forward strand.
TTACCTATCACTGAATGACGACTATTTTGTTAAAAAAAAGAAATTATGTCATGTATCGCATTGCAAATTAAGCAAAAAAAGGTCGAGCTGCAGATCCATTGCAGGGTGCAACAAATTAAGAAAACTTTGTTGAACTCATCATCCTTCCCATATCATTAATCATCTATCCAGACCCAGGTCATTTGCGATAGCCCTTCCTCCTTCCTTCTTTTTCCATGCTCTGCAAACTCATAACAAATCTGTATCATATAACCATTTCACTTCTTCTGTCATGCTTGGCTCATTCCAGTTACGTTCACGGCATATTTGTCTTGATCACAAGAGCCCAGGCCATAGGGAGTGTCAAGAAGGGTTCCAGCCCCAACAAGTCTCTACGTTCGTGGCACTGGTGCGAGTCATGAACTCGACTGCCGGAAAAAATTGTCTGCCTTCGGCTACGAGTCACCAAGCCATAGGGAGTGTCATGAAGGGTTCCAGCCCCAACAAGTCTCTACGTTCGTGGACATGGCAATACTTGCAGCCTAAGCTTAGGTGTCCGGCTCCGATAAGAAAATGGACTTTATATTTTAAAACTCTGTTTAATTACGCAACTGTTTTTTATCCTCATTTCAGGCAAAATCTACTAAAAAATTGGTGTCCACTTACGAGAATAATTTGCAACCCTGTAAAGACTGTGCTTTCCGAACATAAAATTATTTGTCACTCTGACAATAGCAAAATCACATAAAATCTCACAAAAGGCATAGAGTCAAAGAATCACAGAGTCACATAAAATCTCACGATCACATAAAATCCACATTCTTTACCGGGTCCGGCGTTCTGCGCCAGTCTGTGGGCTTCGTGATGTCTCAGAAAAGACCCTGGCCCCACATTGGGCGCCATGTATGTGTAATGGGCCCTTTCTTTTTAAAAGGAGCCCACACAACAAACAAATATTTATATTGAGAGCAGAGGCTGTCCCGGCGATGTTAAATACAGCTTGCTCTCTATGAGGCGGGTCAATTCTGGGTCATCATATAGGTGGTGGGTCTGGCCCCCGCGTGGGTGACTAAATTTTTCGCTCTCGTCCCCTCTGCAATGTCAGTATTTCTCTTTTAAATTTTCGGCCGGCTATAGTGTGATCTAAGCATTTGAGCAGTTTTTCTCGCGAAAAAACCATTGGTTCTTAAAACTACCCTCGTCACTTGAGTCATAAACAGAACAGTCAAAATTTCGTCACATAAAAAAAGTCACATGTCCCCCTTGAAATCTACTTGAAAAAGCGCGAGACCCTCCCGTTTAGACTACCCCTCCCTCCAATGTTGCTCAACTGATTAGAAAAACTCTGCATACCGACTAAGTCCAAAACATAACACATAGAATTACAATTACCCCCCTCGCTGTCTTAGGCCAGAGAATTTGGAAAAGATAATAGGGGATTCGAGCGCCCGCCACTAATCAGCCAATTTTGCCCCATCCCTCCAATAAGCGCAATGTATCATGCGCGATGAGGTCATTGGCTGGGTTTTAGGTCGTCAATATGCTGAGCGGAGACGGTTAGATCGGTTTCTTAGGAATCAGTGCCTCTGCCCTCCCTGCGACTCTCGCCTTATGGGATCTGGGCGATCTCTCAAACTAATGAGGTTCTCCTCGGGTGCACCTCCGGCCTTACCCCGGTATCCTTTCAACTACTCTATTTGAGGCACTAGGCGGGCATAACCCACCCACCTTCAGAACCACATCAACCGCCTCTGCTGAGCAGGGACACCCTAGAGCCCAGCCCGCGCCTCGGGCTGATTCGGAGTCGGGTGATTAAACATTGGAAAAAACGCGTTTGCGTCCCTTCCGAAGATGACCCATCCGCCGTTGCCCACAGACACGCTGTACACAAGGGTACGGCTAACAGAACGTCGATCCTCATTTTACATGTTCATTTCTATCCGGGTCTATACTCGTTTGCTGGTGTAGTCTATTTGGTAATTCATTATCTTAATAGCCGCGGTATACGAACGATTCATATTTACACGAAATTAGGGGTGAACCCAACAAAAGGTAGAAAAAACGTGTGTATGTTGACTGACGCCTCTGGTTGAAAGCTGCATCAGATAAAAAAGGTGAAGTGCCAGGGGATACGATTCCTCTGAAACCTGGCTGCTCTGAGGTTGGATGATTCCCGCCACGTCCTGCTATCATTCTGGTGCGTGCATGGTCTCGGAGTCCCAGAGTCACAGTCACAGGGTCCATATGCAATTATATTTTCCATCAAAACGGGGCGTTACGACTTAAAGTTTCGTGACAGGCAGATTGAAGCTAGCTTGCCCCCCAAAGCAAATTACCGGGAAACACAATTAATTTCTCCCCCCCTGTTACCCCTCTATCTGCTCCTTTATACGCGACACACGCACATGCACACATACACACATGCTAGCGATACGCACTCACATACACACGCAAAACAATACCAAAAGAATACCTAAGAAAAAAGCGTCGGCGCCATACTGGAAACTATTTGAGGGGAGTCAAAAACGGCCAGAGCGATTACTTTTGCCTACCATGTTTTTTGGTTTCACGCGTTTTCGGGTTACATTTTTTCTTAGTCCGTTGCCCTGGGAAGATATCGTTTTTTTAAGGGGGTGCATTTTTCGGTTGGAGAAGGGATTAATCCGGGGGGATTTCTCGAAGGGTACTTACATAACTGGAAAACCAGGGTTTCTTTCCGATTTAGCTTTGTTCTGCATTGCAGGCCTTCCCGATTGGCTTCCCACTCACTTCCATCTCGAACTTTTGTTTCCTCCGTTCCTCCTGTCTTTTCCTGGATCTCAAGTTCTTTAGTTCCAAATCTTCACTCCCATCTTAATTTCTCTCTCTTCCCATCTGAATTCTCCATCCGCTTCATCCTTTGTTCGTTTTCTGCCTCTTGATTTCTTCTGCCGCTGCTTTCTTTATCTTCGACTGCTTCCGGCATTCCTAGCCCTCTTCACCCGACTGTCTCTTCTTTTCCGCCTGCTCCTTGTGTTCCGAATTTCATCCTCTTCCTGATTTGGCTCACTTCCTGCCTTTCCGCCACTTCCAGCGCGACTGCCTTGCTTCTCTCGACGGTACCCCCTCCTCTCTTTCTCTTCCGGTCATGTGGCCTGGTCACGGGGTTGTCACGCGCCTCAGCCACATGGCTGGTAGGCACGTGACCATCCCTGGCAGTCGGGCTCACATCACACCACGTGCTCTGGATGAGATTTTTCTTCTGTCGACGGTGTCGAAGTAGGCCCACAAGGATTTTTTTGGTAGGATGTTTGGTTTTAAGGTTGTTTTTTACCTCTCCAGAACAACCGAGAACTAGTTAAAAATGTAACCCGTTACAGAGCCATGACCTCTCCATTGGAAATACATGGGAAAATGGTTTTAACTGAATAACTTAGTAACGGATGGTGATAGAGCGTTTATTTTAACTGCATTAGATTACCATTGTCTTTGCACTTCTTATGATATGCATTTTATATAATTTGACCTTAACCTGACCTCAGGTCAGGTCAAATCCTTGATTTGACCTGGAAAGGTCATATTATATACATCATTCGATTCGGCTTGCTGCGAGGATTCAAATAGTTCATGTCATTTTGCTCTATCTTTACTTGTTCAGATGAAATGACCGAAAAACTTCATTTACATGTTATCCCTATGACGGAAGGTTTTGACCTCTAGTGACCTTAAATGTGACCTGACAAAAAATGGTTTAGATATTTTCGATGGAGATTTGGATGGGCTACCCAGCACCGTTTACCGTTTTTTTGCTACCTAACGTGGTTTTTGAGATCTTAGGGGTGGGTACCCGCCAACCCCCGTCAAAGCAAAGGTGGCTCAGACACCATCCGTTACTAATTTATTCAGATAAAACCATTTTCCCATGTATTTCCACTAGAGAGGTCATGGCTCGTACCTGACCTTAGGTCATCGGTATCAAAAATACCGGAAAATACTTAAGAGAACTCGGTGGGCCCATTATGTGATGTGAGTTTTTTTCTCGCGAGACATCTGTATTAGCAACTACATACAGCATTTAAGTGGGACATTATCAGTAGCGAACAACTTCGAACACTAGCACCATTCTAACACAGCAACATCAAGTTCTGAAACATGAATGAATTGTCAGTGCCAACACACTGGGATGGTGATATGAGTTTCAATAGTATAAGTTTACTCTGTTTCAACTTATGCTATCTTAGACTTTTTGAGGTCAGGTCACTTGATCTGTACTGGAGACCTGATCTGAGATGACCTAACCTTAAAATGTTGGAAAAAGTTGTAAAAACGATGAGTAAAAAGGCATGCCAAGCACGGCAGCGCTACGCGCGGCAGTCTTTTATGCTGTCTCTGAAAAATCCGAGGGGGGTCGGGTACCCGCCCCCTGTCAAAGCGCGTGTTAAAGGATTTGTGCAGTCCTAGCCAATCTCACATTCTCAAATAACCACCCATCCACTGGCTCCAGGCATTGTGTCCACGCATGCATATATTACAGGGAAAGTGCGAAATCCGGGATTTCGCGAACTCCCTAGGGATTTCGCGAAATCACTGACCAGCCAGGGAGTTCACGAAATCCCTAGGGAGTTCGCGAAATCACTGGCCGACCAGGGATTTCGCGAACTCCCTAGAGATTTCGCGAACTCACTGAAACTGCAGTGATTTCGCGAACTACCTGAATGCTTTTCAGGGATTTCGCGAAATCCCTAACATGCCAATATGTCATATAATTTAAATCCGAAGAATGATCCTTCAGTGATCTGGTTTTACACTCCCCGTCCATGTTTTCTCTTTCTATGTTGTATTTTGCTTGATTTATGTATGTCGGCCTGATATTTATTTTTTGAAAATTAATTTTACACCCTCAGCTCTACCTCACACCGGGTCATTGTGCCCGCTGACGAACTATTCGAGTCACTAGCCTTCTTCCAGGTGCATGGTTTATGCAATATGAACCGTAGGTGTGGAGGGGGGCTCAAAACAAACTAGAGATGCCACTACTTTTTTTTCATTGTCATATGTAATGAATATCTTGATTTCTTAACAAAGCAGACTCCTGATGGGAAGTATTGTGCCGTAAGAAACGGACAAAGAACTGATATACTTTCACAAAGGTCTATTTTAGCTATGTCTATGTTGGAATGTACTACGGACGTCCACAAATTTTCCAATAACAATACTTTGATACAGGAGGAATTGTCGGCTTCGAAAAAGCTCTCGGTGTAAGAAGCGGCACGCCTGTCATCGTTTGACCATTGCCAAGGCTTTCAGAATTTTTTTGTCGATTCCGGCGGGCTAGCAAAAGCACTTCAAGCTTAGGTGCTCCAGCCACGGTCATGACAATAGGCAATGAGATAGCACATTGCAAATATGCGTAACAATTGTTTTATTCCGTATCCTGCTTATGCCAACAACTATAGTTGTCGGCTTATGTTCAGCTGTAGCTGAAACTGTATAACACTTCTGATATACTGATAAACTGAAAACATAGATATGGTCTAAGTAAGTTTGCAGAATAATTATTTCGTTGTTGCAGCTCTGAAAGTTTATCTTAGTATAGCCTAAACGTACCTGTAAATATTGGCAAAAGTTTTGGAATACATTAATGAACTTAATGCAAAAAATAATATAGCATTATTGTATTTTCCTTACCCAGAAAGTAATACGAAATGGCCATCAGATAAGCAGCATTTCTCTTTTGTGTAGTAATGGGGGTTGTGATATGATAATGATCTCTCTGCAGATGCTGGATAAGTGAGTTGGAAAGAAGCGCTTCAGAGTTTTGTCTCTAACGGTATTCACAGTTGGTGCACCTGACCGACTTCGGACCGAGTACGTGCCTTTGCGGGGCGGGGGTTGGGTAACCATACCCCTTGGGTTTTTCGCAAAGTCTTGAAAACGGCTACGCGTGGCGCTGCTGTACCCAGTACAGTTTTTACTGAAGCTTTTTACAACTCCTGTCAACATCTTCGGTTCAGGTCATTTCAGGTCAGGACATCAGTGCAGGTCAAGTGACATCATCTCAAAAAAGAAGAAAACAACATAAGCAAGGAACAGCTTAATTTATCAACCTAAAATTCGTATTGAATAAAGGGCCGACTGAGTACACAGTTTTTTTAGGTTTCTGAAGTCGATGACCTAAGGTCAATTATGAGTCATGATGACATCGTTGGAAAAGTATCGGTAAAATGGTTTAAACATAATAATTTTGTTGGGAACGGAGCTAAATTGTATATTTTGGTATCATTGGGGTTGTCTTGCTTCTGCAGTTCCAGTGATATGCATTCTGACCCAATTCGATATTAACCTGATCCAGGGTCAGGTCAAATCTTAGCTTTGACCTAGAATAGTCACATTATTAATCATTCGACGTCGCTTGCAGAAAAGCTTCAGATAGTGAATCCTTATATATTGTATCTCTTCTACATCAGATGGTAGGACTGAAGAACTGTATTTCAATTATATCACCATATCCATATTGTGACATTGCTTGGCTTCCAATGCCCTCAGATTTTACCCGACAAAAGAATGCATAGAACACTTCCTTTAAAGCTTAGGTTGTGCTACTTAACGCCATTTACTTTTTCGCTAACTAGCGTAATTTTTAGATTTTAGGCGGGGGGGCCGTAGCCCACCCCCTCGTCAGGGTGAAGGTAGCTCAGACCCCTGGCATTGCACGTCTTAAAAATTTCATCCCGCGAAACTAGTTTGAGACTCATACCAAACGTTTTTTACTGTGATGATTTTAAGCTATCAAAAGGCATAGTCATAAGAGACTTCGCAATTGCTCTCGGTGACCGGCACCTCATCGACACCACCAGCCAAAAGACACGTGATGAGTTTTCAAAAATGTGAGCGTCGGGCACATTCTTTTTCGGAAGGCGTGGTTTGCTCAAAAGTAAGTGCGTTGTGCCATTGCCGAGCATTTATACCATTTTTCAGTACCGCAAATATTTTTGCCATTTCTTGAACTGTGTTACACCCAGATTTATTCTGGTGATCAAGCCATGGATTTCGTACCATTTTCTTTATCGTATCCGTAGATAAAATTTCATAATAATGCAACCTACATAAAATACCGTAACGCTATTCTATGATGTAGATTTGACATAGAATAACCGTAGCGTCACATAATTATGAAAGGTGGTGATAGCGTAGACCACTTTTTATTGAATACTTGGGTAGTTATGCTGACTCCATGCACTGCATATGTATAATATTAAATATACAGATCTATCATAGGCGGATCCAAGATTGCCGATCGGGGGGGGCATTTTCCCGGGGAGGGGGAGGGGGGCGCCATCCGGACCAGGGGAGTGCCTTTTTTACCGGAAAAAACCTATCAGGTGGGCGCAAAATCCTATCGGTGGGCGCCGATTTTTACATCCCTAGGTACGGGGGATGGAAAGCGACATTTCAGAGTGGCGCCGTGACCATTTCAGGGGGCGCCGAGGGTCAATCGGGGGGCACCTGCCCCCTTTGTCCCCCTAAATCCGCGTATAAAATATATCATGAATATAAAATAACCAAGTACCAAATCACAGTGAAGGCGAAAGTGTATTCTGTGGGGAGTGTGTGGGAACCAAATTTCAGGAGAGGACCAGGGCGTTTTGGAGCCGCCAGGGGCCAGTGTCTTTCTCTCCCGTGATCGACATTTGCAATCAGCAGTAACTGAACTTTTACATTGCAGTACAATATTGATAAGCGAAACTCGATGAATGTATCGCTACGACCTCAACAATACAATTATGACCTTCCTTATATTTAGCTTAAAACCTTTCTAATATTTAGCTTAAAACCTCCCTTATACGTGATTTTTACGGAAAATGTCCGGTTACTGTTTGAAATAAATCATAAGAACAATAGTCCGCAATCCCAGCTAGTCATCCTTGAGCTGACTAAATGTCAGGGAATTCGCGAACTCCTATGTTTTCCGGGATTTCGCGAACTCCCTGACTTCTAAGTCCAGGGATTCGCGAACTCCCTGGTCACCCAGGGATTTCGCGAACTCCCTGGCTGGTCAGTGATGTCGCGAAATCCCTAGGGAGTTCGCGAACTCCCGGATTTCGCACTCTCCCTGTAACACATCATACACCTTATTGGCCCAAAGTGTCACCGGTACCTACCGCACCGGGGCCCCTTCAAAGGGACCAAGTCGAGATTTTGGGACTGGAAGGTCATTTTCAAGGCCCAATTCCACGAAAACTCGAGTTTTCCCAGATATACCATACACACCCCTAGTACCCGAACGTAGCGACTAATCCCTCAATGAGTTTTATCAAAATCGTCAGATATATTTCTTAGACATTTTGAATTGTTTAAATTTTCGAATAATCCCTATGGACTTAACACGTGAAATTCCACGCGTAGATTGCACGTTCGAACAAATTTTCCTAACGGTAGTGACCCACACCACAAGGTATGTCCCTATGGGCACCTCAATTCCATAAAGAAGGATCAAAATCTAATGAGCCAATTTTAGCAACTCGACGTTATTTGTTCCCGTAACGTTAAACCCCATAGGAAAAAGGGGTAGTGCCCTATGCTACGAAGTAGGTCACCATGAGAACCCTAACTCTAAGAAATCGTCAAAATCGTACGAACCGTTTGACTTGTTGCACGTAGAGCTTTTCTGCATTGACAATCACCTTCGGTTACATCTACCTTTAGAACAGTGATCGTGTTGTGGATGTTTCCATAGCAACGAGTGTGCCGGGTTTCATCCAGTCATGTGGTCTTCTGTCGCGTCGCGAGTGGGCATGGCTTTGTTACCGGCCAGTGATAGGAATGGTGCTTGACGCTGTCATGTTAGCTGCGGCGAGTTGGCACTGCAGGGGGAGTACGTGCGTCATGTGACTCGTATCTAATCACAAAATTGAGTGCGAGGGTAAACTCTCGCCCCGGTGACGGGGGCGTTTGAACACCCCCTCGGGTTTTTCCGGCGGCACGAAAAAAGTGGCAGTGCCAAACGCCGCCATACTTGGCACACCTTATCCTTGATCAATTCCGCAACTTTCCCCACCATTTTAAGGCTGGGTCATCTCAGGTCAGGTCACCAGTGCAGGTCGAGTGACCTCACCTCCAATTTTTTTCAGGTGGCATAAGTAAGAAATGCGTGAATCTATCGGACTAAAACTTAAACAAAATAATGGGCCCACCGAGTGCTACAATATACATTCCGGGATTTTTCATATCGATGAGTTAAGCTCAAATAGGGATCATGGCCTCTCCATTGGAAATACATAAGAAAAACAGAAATTCGGCTGCATTTGTGTAGATACTGAGAATACCTTCATATTTCCCAAATCGTAGTATTCTGGGCCCCTTTCCAGGTTCATGCTGCAATTTTTTTACCTGTGACGTCTGAGAGGTCATCTGGGGCTATTTAAGCAGTTTTCAGACTTAGGTCAATAACTTTGCATCAAATGGTGATCAAGCTTTTATTTTGATATCATTGCTTTCGGATTGCTATTGCGAGTCAATTGATATGCATATCAACTATGGTAGGTTAAAAAGTGACCTGACCTGAGGTCAGGTCATTTTTGTGTTTTGAGTTAGTATGGTCATATTATACATCTTTCGAGTCGCAGTGACGAGAGGAAGTGAATGGTGCCAAAAATTATTCCAACTCAACTCTGTCAGACGCTAGAGTCAAAACATTACTCATCATCCCACTTTCCTTGACCTGCCATGACCTCAATATTGACCTGAGCCAAAACGTGACCTTTATAGTTTCGTCATGAATTTCTATGAGCTATCCACCAGCGTTCTGTTTTTTTCGCTATCCCGCATAGGAGCCGAGTTCGAGGGGGTGTTCAAACATCCCCATCTGGGCGAAGGTGGCTCGAAGGCCCACCGGGGCACAGGTTAACATAACCTATTTTGGTACAACATGCAAAGCGACATTCACTGGACTAGGAATTGCCTGCGGCTTGAATTAAAATAAAAAAACTGTCCCTGGTGAGTGCAATGGTCGGCAAATACTTAAGCCCATTTTTACTTGCCTTAGTACCGAGGATATTAGAAACACTAGCCGTGCAATAAAAAACTTGTGTGAGACAGCCATTGGGAAAACACAGAAAACTGAAACCAAATGTGCAAACATAGCACAAACACTCTAGTTAGTTTATCATTTGATGTTTTTGTCATGCCAACTATTTAAGCAATTTAACGCTGTGGAAAAAATCTAGGAAAGAGAACAAGAAGTTTAACGACTGGGAATTTAGAATGGAAAATATTTGATTCAAATTTGCATACCTATTTCACATTCAAAATCTGCATATTCGATAAATTTTCTGACTAATTGCATGCTTTTCAACATTTGTCCTATACTTTTCAATATGATGAAAAGCAGGAAATAACACCTCAGTTATATCTAAAAACCTCTGCTGCATCGTGCATGACAGCCTAAGAGAGCACAACATTGTTTAGGTATGCTTAGACTATAAGCAAGGCCGTGTGTACAGATAATCTAAAATTTTGCTGGGCAATTTCTCTTTCAACACTCTCAGTGAAGAGGCGTCCTGAGGTGTCCCCACCTATTTTTCCAAGGTGCCCGGAGAATCATTTGCCGCCGGAAACCGCTACTTGGACACATTTGGCAGAATTAATGAACGCATCGCTTGGTGATTTTCTAAATCGGTCAACAATTTGTTTACTTATAGGCTTTCAAAATCAAACCTATATTTTAAGACTGTCGCAATTGCACGGTCGCACCCGTTCGCCTGCATTGTAGACCGAGTGGTGACGTCATAACGTCATATCATCAGGCTATATGTCAAGGTCAACCCACACCAACTTCAAGGTAAAGGGTCACAGATCAAGGTCATTGACCCCAGTACTCCGGTCAGATGACATTATTCAGTTCGACGTATTCTATGCTATGGCTTCATAGTTGAGACGGCTCAATGCCAAGTTCAAGGTCAAAGGTCACCGTCAGAGGCCTTTTTGAAGGTCAATCCCTCATTTCCCCGCTTAAAGGCTGCTATAGTGTCAGTTATATTGTAAATTACCGGGAATATATCAGATTGTTACGTCATAGGAACTATAACTTGCATGACCTTGACCTCCAAACTTCAGAGAACATTGTGTGGGACCTTTCTTCTATGACCTTAGTCCGCTTTTGCTGTAGTCCGGGCTTTTTCCCGAATAATCACAGCATTTCCCGATAATTCTCCAGCACGGTCCAGATTTGACTTTTACGACCTCGTTTGACCTTGAAGATATTGACCAAGGTCAATGAAACTTGCCATAAGGAAGATCACATCGCCCCACACCCCTTCCCCAACAAGCGTTTTTCGAACCCTCTTGGTTTCCGTATCTCAGGGGAGGGGGCAGTTAAGACCTCCCACTGCGCATGGACGCCAGACCCCTGTCCACTGCGCGTGTTAACGCGTCAATTATCATATTTTTGGCATAAGTTATTAGCTTCATTAATATTTTTACGGGCTTAAGCAACTAATAGGTTCATGTATAGATATGATTGTCCATTTGACACTCTAGGGGCAGACAAGTTCAGAGATGAATGCATTTTTGGACTGCTCTTTATTCGCTGAAGCAGAAGTTCTCACCGATTTTTTATATTGACAATAGACACGCGTATTAAGGGTACCCTTACAAAAAGAGAGGGTACTTATACAAACTTTAAAATTTTATCCCGTTCCGGTCGACACCCAAAAGTTAAGATAGCATGTTGAGGACTTATCCAATTAACTCATATCACATGTCAGTTCAAATATGTTCGTATTTTATCATGACCTGGTCACGCACCTTAAACATAAATTTTGATAACTGTAACAATGGTGGTTTATTAGCTAACTGCCTTGGCTTCGTTTATATATGCATTTTTATAATTTACCTACCTCTCGTAATATTTACCGGTCAACATATATACTATTCTAAGTTAGTCGTTTTTATTTTCTAATGCCAAACTTAAAATGTATCCCTGACGCATGGACGGCATTTACTTACTTAATTCCTAAAATGTTCAATATTCATGAAAGCATGCTCACGCTTACCGTTTGACCTACCCTCATCTGTCCGCCCCGCAATCAAGTGGCTCGCCCCGTAATGCGTGTTAAAAGAAAATTCCAGCCGCAGCATTTTGCCCCTCTAAGATTATCTAAAACGAAGGAAGCAAAAGAGTTAGAAATCTGCATTCTGCTTAGCATATCTTGTTAGGTATTGCCTGTCACTAACAAGCAGCGAGCAAACACTTCTCTCTGGATGGCAAATGTGTGCCCATTTTAACCAAGAGGAGGTGAGCTTGGGAAAATTTCGTGTTTTCGGCCGCACGATAAAACAGTGATGATATCAGTGAAATTTTCCGTTGAACGACCCTCTAGGATATTTCCCGCTGATGAGACAGACCCTGTTGGAGGTGCCCCCTTGGACGAAAACGTTCCGTTGGCTTTGCGCATGTCACGTGAGGCATAGTTGCTGGTCCATGAAGTGCGGTACTGACACAGGAGTCGAAAGAATCGCGATCTCTAGGTTGAAACGTCTGTATTTTTCATTAAGTCCTTGCTCTGGCTTAAGGCTTCGTTTCTATGCCTCTTTTCTCACTCATTTGCGTTTAGTGTGCTCGAAATATATATATATATATATATATATATATATATATATATATATATATATATATATATATATATATATATATATATATATTAGGATGGTCCACATCTTCATGGTAAAATATAAATGGTGTGGAATGTTTCGGGCTGCATGTTGCCCGTGTTCCACTGGAACACTGCATTTCAGATACGTCCATACAAATTTCGATGCAAATCGAATAATATTTACTGGTCCTCCCGACGTGCACTTTTCCACCCCTTCCGGTGCATGCAAGGTGGATAGACGCACTAGCTAACGCGGGAGCTTTACCTTTAAAGCGAAGGTGGCACCTTCATAACGTGATTTTAACTGAGATAGCCAAGTTGTAAAGCAGGTCGGAAAACCCAGTACTCCATATGTCATTTGTCTTGGAACTCGATATTTCCGTAGAAAAAAGCTAAAATCTACCTGACACCAACCCCCTCATCAGCCCGTCGCCGGGCGGCCATTGTTGTGGGCTGCTGGTGTGACGACATATGCTGACGTCACGATGAGTGTCAGCCAATCGAAGCCCTTGAAACGTTTCAAGTATGGTAGTGGTTACCAGATCGTGACATCATCCACAGGCTGATATTTATTTCTTTTCCTAGAGGAGTATTTTTAAAAACAAAATATTGAGCTTATTTAACATTTTTCAGAGAAATCATAAGTGGTTTCATTATTTTTGGCTAAAAGTACGCCTAATTTCACTAAATTCCAGGATTCCAGGATTCCAGGATTCCAGGGTGCCACATTCCCTTTAAACATGGATGGCTAAGGGAATCTATTACCTGAAAATCTTCCTCTTCCGAGGTCAGGTGAACCTAACCGCCTCCGAATTGCAAGCCATGGAAGAGGTTTGCCTTTTCGTGGCGCTCCTGTACGCAACCACGTGTAATGAGGCCATGATCCCTCAGCGAGCTCCTCCCAACAACCTCCGTTCATGCAAAAACTCTCAGGGGATCCCAAGCCAAAGATGGCAGACGTGTCGTTCGAAGCCTTCTGCCATCACTTTTGGTACGTATAGGAAGACCTTGTGGCGCTCTCGTTCGTGGACGAGAGAATCTGCCGCGAAGAAAAGAGGCCATGTTCAGAAACCTGTCCAGACGTGAAAGGAAAGGCCTCAAGAGACTTCAAGCAAAGACGTTCTCCCGGGACGTTGACCTTAAGGACCTGGTAACCTCCAGGACTAGGAGAACCCTGGGAAGCCTTCTTCCCGGACGAGAGGAAGCAGTTGAAGCCCTCTTAAAGAAGAGTCCTGCAGCATGGGAGAGTGATGAAACATTCCTGGACATCAAGAGGAACGTCTCGCAGATGAAGGTGATAAACGACGCGGAGGAGGAAGGCATCGCTTTGGCCAGCTCCTTCAACTCGATTCTCACCAAGGACGAAGTCCAGAAACAGTACCTCTTAAAGGCAGTAGCCAAGCACAGGAGGGACCAGCCTTCGTAATCCAAAGCAGCATATATGGGGTAGAGTGTGCGGGTTAATTGATGTGACTTCATGTCTGATTGCCATTTGCACCATTACAGTGTTGATCTATCGTCCACTTCGGTGGGACGTCTAAATATAGTCCGATTGAAGTGATTTTTGGCTCCATTGTGTATTTCTGTATTTGAAATAAGGGTGACATGTAGCCCAGAACAATTTCCAACATTGATAATTTTGGACCACCCTAATATATATATATATATATATATATATATATATATATATATTATATATATATTATATATTATATATATATTCGTATAAACAGCGCTGGTTAAATTCGATGGCTGATGTTGCTTTTGAGATCTTCTTATTAGTTCGGATGATTGAGTTGACGATGTTTCTTTCTTTCTTTAAATCGTAGACCAATTCGCCAAAATTCATAGATAAGGAAATTAATAGGATTGGAAGAGTTAATATCATGTCAGGTAAGTAATATGGAACGCATTTTTCGACCGGTTTCACTTTATTTTTAAGGCATTATCAAGAAAAACATTGGAAATTCTGTTGAGGAACAACCTAAGTGGGCTAGGAGAGATTGCAACACATATTTGAATAACATTTTACACGAGCAACAGTATAACAACAAGCTTCGTCTGAGCAGATCAATATGATGTACAGTATTTTAAGTTGGCAAGGTAAAGTTTACATTACGCAACGCAGGCTGAAAATTAAAATAATGAGTATGTTTCTAGAGTACGTATTGAAAAATTGAAAAACCTAACTGCGAAATATTCACGATATCAATATGACAGTGTACATAAACGACTAAAATACATTTCATGTTGAGCAAATCTAAAACACAATCGAAGACACTTCAGCTACTTATGTGAGCATGATATTAAACATATAACCGCACCTCAAATAACCGCACCTCAAAAATTTAATATCACGCTCACATAAATAGCTGAAGTGTCTTCGATTGTGTTTTATATTTGCTCAACATGAAATGTATTTTAGTCGTTTACGTACACTGTCATATTGATATCGTGAATATTTCGCAGTTAGGTTTTTCAACACGTACTCTGGAAACATACTCATTATTTTGATTTTCAGCCTGCGTTGCCTAATGTAAACTTTACTTTGCCAACATAAAATACTGTACATCATATTGATCTGCTCAGACGAAGCTTGTTGTTATACTGTTGCTCGTGTAAAATGTTATTCAAATACGTGTTGCAATCTCTCCGAGCCCACATAGGTTGTTCCTCAACAGAATTTCCAATACTTTTCTTGATAATGCTTTAAAAATAAAGTGAAACCGGTCGGAAAACGCGTTCCATATTTCTTACCTGACATGATAATATCTCTTCCAATCCTATTAATTTCCTTATCTATGAATTTTGGCGAATTGGTCTACGATTTAAACAGAGAAGAAAGAAACATCGTCAACTCAACCATCCGAACTAATAAGAAGATCTCAAAAGCAACATCAGCCGTCGAATTTAACCAGCGCTGTTTATACGAAAATATTCTGCCGAAATATACTAATATATATATATATATATATATATATATATATATATATATATATATATATATAAATTGATGCAGTGTTGGTTAAACAATACTACAGCTTTGACTTTTCCAGTTTTCTTTCTACGTTTTTTATATTTCTGATAAGTTTCTGCTTTTTTACTCTGTGTTCGTGTAAAATCGTGCCAATGTCCATTAGGCATGTTGTGATCACCACTTTTCGGGTCTTTGATTACCGTGTGTTTTTAATGTATTGATGGCCGCTGATCACGATTTTCTGGTCGAAAATTTCGAATTCGAAAAATATTTGCCGCGCAGCCGTTTGAAATTCTTCCGGTTTGCCAAAATTTCGATGTTTTCATATCCCACGGACAATAAAATGCAACTAATGTATTGAAAGGGCTCCAGAACTTTAAAACCGTTGAATCTGAACAATTTGAAACCTTTTTGACTCCTTGAAATATATATTTACAAAAGTACCTTGGAAAGACAGGGATGTTTGAGCTTAAAAGATGATAATAGATGGCGCGCATGACGCCCGTCAATCAGTGTCCCGCTACGTCGTTATGACAAGCTATTAGCTAAGGAGCTGGAAATAGATTTGAGCCTATTATGAATTCGATGAAAGAATATTTACCTTCACAAGATGATCTAGATTTCTCTCGCTTGCAGTTTTAAATATTATTGGTAATGGTTGCTTTCAAGCAGATCCAATTAAGATCAGCCAGCCATATATAGATTAGGTATCTAGCAGTAGTCACTGGGATCAATTTCAGTATTAAAATGTATGCAAGAGCCAGCCGATTATATTTAGATTAGTCTTGCTATCACTAGCAGGGAGAATACCGTATTTCGGGAAAAATGAAGCTCACGACACAGCTTGCCGTCAATACATGCCGTTGTCGGTCGAATTGTGATGCTCCGGCTTAAGAGATGGAAGGCCAGGGAAGTGGACGAATTTCATGTTTCAATAGCTGCACGTCGTAGGGTCCTAATAGCCACAACTGTTCTTTTAACTGTGGATGACTCTGAATAAAGTCTTTGTTTTGTCTTTGCAATATTCGAACCGACCGCTGATGAGTTACCGAGACTTACAGAAGAGCATCTGTGCCAGGAAGAAACAGGTACAAGTTCGCTGTGAAATAAGGAAGCATTATAATTTGAAGGAAGCGATCAGAAGGCGCCTACAAAACATGAAGATATTGTAAGAATGGACACAGCATGACAACATTGTTTGACATATCAAACAGAGCTCTACCATCAAGGTATCGGCAAACAGAACATTTCTGAAAACCAGGAGGAGCACAGAGGTTGTATATTGGTGGCTTGGATGCAGTTGTGACAGACCATTGGATACGCAGCAGCTGAGGCTAGCCACTGCTGCTGTCGTTGTGGCTACCAGGAGTTCTCCGGATGTTGCGTTCTGACGGAGCCGAAGCTGCGTCAGAACGCACGGAACCATTGACAGCGACCGCTGGTGGTATATGCAGCAGCGAGCTTCCTATTTGTAGCATCACACCAGCTGCTGACAGACGCCGCACGCGAACAGGCTCTGGCAGGCATAAATCAATCTCGGAAAGAAACTTATTTCTAAATGTTACCAAGTCGTTTATAGACTTGTCGGTGATTGTCATATTATTTTGCTCGAATACGGACGAGCCGGCCTCCCGATCAGGCCTTATTGGCGGCGCAGCAGTGGCTTGCCGCAGCTGCTGCCGTCTCAATGGTCCGTCACGACTGCATCAAGCCAACAATATACAACCTCTGTGCTTCTCGCTGGTCTTCCGAAATGTTCTGTTTGCCGATGCCTTTGATGGTAAGGCTCTGCTTTATATGTCAAACAATGTTGTCATACTTTGTCCATGCTTACAATATCTTCTGTTTTGTAGGCGCATTCTGATCGCTTCCTTCAGGTTACAATGCTTCCTTATTTCAGCGAACTTTGTACTTGTTTCTTGCTGGCACAGATGCTCTTCTGTAAGCCTCGGTAACTTCATCGGCGGTCGGTTCAATTTTCAGCTATTGAAACGTGAAATTCGTCCACTTTCCTGACCTCCATCTCTTCAGCCGCAGCATCATAATGTGACCGACAACGTCAGCTCCAATCAGAGCTGGTTAAGCGGCAGCATGCATGTTATGCATGTTAAGC
The DNA here is from genome assembly GCA_034440635.1 of Lepas anatifera. NCBI lineage: Eukaryota > Metazoa > Arthropoda > Thecostraca > Lepadidae > Lepas > Lepas anatifera. Next base: position 1,111,609 of record JAOTON010002089.1, read on the forward strand.
GGCTTGACGGCTGCGCTAGGTGTGGTGTAGCTTATTTTTCCCGAAATGCGGTATTCTCCTTGCTAGTGATAGCAAGACTAATCTAAATATAATCGACTGGCTCTTGCATACATTTTAATACTTGAAATTGATCCGTAGTGACTACATGCCTAGATACCTAATCTATATGGCTTGCTGATCTTAATTGGACCTGCTTTGAAGCAGCCATTACCAAAAATATTTAAAACTGCAAGCGGAGAAATCTAGATCATCTTGTGAAGGTAAATGTTCATTCATCGAATTAAAAATAGGCTCAAATCCTATAGCCAGCTTCTTTGGCTAATAGCTTCTTGACATAAGGACGTAGCGGGACACTGATTGACGGCTGGTCATGCGCGCCATCTATTATCATCTTTTAGCTCAAACATCCCTGTCCTTCCAAGGTACTTTTCGGTAAATATATATTTCGGAGTCAAAAAGGTTTCAAATTGTTCAGATTCAACGGTTTTAAGTTCTGGGGCCTTTTCAATACATCGTTGCATTTTATTGTCCGTGAGATATGAAAACATCGAAATTTTGGCAAACCGAAGAATTTCAAACGGCTTGCGCGGGCAAATATTTTCGAATTCGAATTTTCGACCAGAAAATCGTGATCAGCGGCCATCAATACATTAGAAAACACCCGGTAATCAAAGACCCTGTAAAAGTGGTGATCCGACATGGCCTAATGGCCATGTCATATTGAAGAGATTGACCTTAAAACGCACCTATAGTCGACCGGTTTCATTTATATTTCTTAAGCATTTTCAAGACTGAGGTACACACGTTGAATAATAATAGTCACAAAATGAGAAGTTGGAATATTTAGTGTCTCGCACAAGAACTCATGCATATCAGCGCCAATTACTTTCATTGCGGCAAACATCAAACATGCAACACGAATAATATCACAGTTAAAAGATTCAATAAGTATCAAGTTAAAAGACGCCTCACCATACACGCCAAAGAAGGGGAACCCAAGGATCACATGGCCAACACACAGAACACACAAGTCACACACAAAATGCTAGCAGAAAACACATTCATCATTGACACTCACAACGATCCATGCAGACTCTTTATTAACGCCCGCACTGGAGGGGGGTCCGGCACTAACGCGCACTGGAGGGGGGGTCTGGTAGGCCCCTCCTAAGATCTCGGAAACTAAGAGGTGTAGAAAAACGCCACTTAGGAGGTGGGTGGGTGGGGGCTATGGTGGTCTACATGATTACCAAGCTCATTGACCTAGGCCAATATCTTCAAGGTCAAATGAGGTCAAACGAGGTCGTAAAGGTCAAATCTTGGCCATGCTGGGAACCGATTGGTAAATGCTGTGAAGACCTCCCGCCAGTGGTTTGACCTCCAGAGGTCACCTCGTGACCTAATATGACCTGAGGTCACGAAAGGTCAGAAAGTGACCTTGCCGTATATTAAATGAAAGCCAGTGACAAGACAAACACAATGGTGTTTGTTTCAGCACTCTAGCTTAACTAGGTCAAAAGTTATTGTCAAAATACTGTTTTTGACCCCTGGTGACCTTGGATGACCTTGGAAAAGTCAAGGAACAAATACGAACCCTGGGATCCGTGAAAGTGTGTCCAAAAACGTTGATCTGAACAGTTTGCGTATTTGCAATCATTTTTATGGCTTTTAGATCATGAGATAGCTTTTCCCCATGCTTTTCCAATGGGAGAGGTCGCCTCGTGACCTGACCTCAGGTCACGAAATCGAAAAATCCCGGACATACACGTTGTAGACCCTGGAGGGTTCATGAAGTGTAGCATGTTTCAAATTGATCGACTAAGAAATGTAGCTCTTATAAAGCTTCAAAGTTGAAGTGAGGTGACCTTGGTTGACCTCGCCTGGTGACCTGACCTTGGGTGGCCCGGGATAAAAATTTTCAGGGATGGTGTGAAAATAATGAGGTGAGAGATAGGGCGCTCAACCGCGGTGCTGCGTTTCGTCGTTTTTCTGCTATCTCGAAAAAACCTAAGGGGGGCCATCGATGGCACCCGGTGGGGCGAGGGTTAAAGCTACAAAATCAGATTTGAAAGAAAAATATCAACCAATCACAGCCCGAGACCCGGACGATATACCGATAACGATATACTAATACCTGTATATGATCTTAAAAATGTCTCCGAAAGTTAGTTTACACCTATCTTTGCCAATAAGATATTTTTCCTGCAAGGTTGTAACTTATAAAACAAAATTGAATACATGTAATGTATGATATCATACCTGGATACAACACCTAATTATTTGTTAATATTTCAACCAGAAAAAGACCACTAAATTGAACTTATCAAATGGAGATGGAAGAGATGGAGTGCTATCGACAAAGAATAGTGGTGTGTGTTCCCAAAAAATGAAAATTGGCAAGAATGAATAGGTGTTAGTTTCGGAATAAGAATTTCTCAAAGATAAGGAAACCACGGGAAGAAATTGGGATAACCTCCCTTTAATAAAACAACCCCAACTGACTTCTCAGAGGCCACAGGCCAAACTGGTCTAACATATCTACTATGATTACAAGAATAAAAAGTTTTTTTTCTGAGCTACATGTACCCAAACAGAGTACGTGTATATCTTGAGGGACCGTGAATGTACCTGCAGAAATATATCCTTTTAGTTTTACCCACGCATCTATGCCAAGGAGAGGCCATGACCTGCCGACATGACCCTAGGTTATTGTACTGAAAAAATCGGAATACATTTTAGAGCTCTTGATAGGGCCATTATGGTGTATGAGTTTCAGATCGGTTGAATGAGCCTGTTCTGACATGCAATCCCAAACATGTTTTTAGATAGGCCACTTGACCTGACCTGATGACCTGGACCTAATATAACCCACAGTAGAGTATTTCAGGAAAGGTGTTAAATTTATCAAGGAAGGTATGTGCCAAGTATGGTGGCGCTCCGTTTTGCCATTTTTCTGCTATCTCACCAACAAACGTAGAGGGGCATCAATGGCCCACGGTAGGGAACGGGTTGAGGTATATATAGAATTACCTCCAGGGCTTCAGTTGCAAAATTATAGATGCAGGAGGTGCTGGTTCCCACCGCCGCAGGCTGCGAGCAATGGCCAAATATTGTTTTTACCGCTCACCCTGAGCTCACGAACAAGACTGGCACCGAAAATATTGGGCGGCTATCTAACTTCCTCAAGCGTAAATGAAACACACTAGGAGCTAACTTAAGCGCCCGTTTTGATTTTCATACTTATTTGAGCCGGCGATAGCACTCTTAAAGCATACAGCTAAGAAAACAGATGCCAGGGTCAGAACTATGTTAGACTCAAGCACTGCCTGGGTCCTTCGGTCTCGCACCATTTTACTCGCGCCATTTTCCAAGTACCCAAAGAATAGTTCTTAGAGCATCGTGTGGATTCTATTAGAGGGGACAAGGCACAGTCTCCATTCGGTGCTAGCCAACAGCAGTATAATAGCGCGTGGGTGTCAATCCAACACGGAAACCGAAAATGCATTCTTTTCCAGTAGCACGTGGGTGCCAATGCAACACGCAAAGCAAGAATGCATTCGTGTCCAAGTACTGGTAAACGCAGTATATGCTAATAGAAGCATCCCTTACCTGCTAAGGCCTATTGGAAAAGCACTATCTAGCACCTACAGGTGCTAATTTTTTTACAGTGTACGTAGCGAATATACTGGTTTACTATAACACCTTTCACTGCTAATGCTTTACTTTCAACATGGCTCATATACGCCTGCGCGAAAAGCACTCCAAGGGGACCACATAGCCACCCCATCGACTTGACCGAATAACTTTCCCTCAGGGCATCTGAACGGGGCCTCTTTGGTGCATAACCAAAGTAAGTCTGCCAGAACAGTTTTTGGAAGCCGGGGTGGTGGAGGTTCTTGATGTTCATAGACATATTTGAGCATTATCTGGATGGTTTCTTCTATTGGTACATTCGTGAATAAGCTGGAAACATCTAGAGACGCCAAAACTCCCCTGGGTTTGTTCGCTTTTAGAATATCAACAAGTTCCTCGGAAGACTTTAAAGTGTGTGTTACTGGAATGAATGGTGAGGTTAACTGGTTTAACTTCTTGGCAGCGGCATAAGTTGGGGTGAGGATTTGCGAGATTATCGGTCGTAGAGGCTGTCCTTCCTTATTTGTTTTAACATTACCATAAAAATAACCTGGTCCGAATTCCCCAGTCATTCCTTGAAAGTGAACTCCATCTACCTCAGCATTAGCAGCATCAATAAGCTCGTTAGGGCTTTTTTATGAAGCAGTTGGGTCCCTCCCGATACGCTTAAACTTAGTAAAGTCCCCTAGGATTGAGCGAATCTTATTGAAATAAACAGATGCGTCAAGGAAGTATCTTGTTTTAGCGTGCTTACTTTTGTGTTTTTTGTGATAGGTGTTGTGTTGACTTTCCTTTATTATATTATATATATATATGTATATGTTAAATTTATATATATATATATATATATATATATATATATATATATATATATACCACTAATCACCACCAATATATCTCACCCAGTCGTGTACAGGGTGCAGATTTATAATTTCGTTGAGGGGTCAAATGAGATCCATTGTTTTGAAAGGGACACTTAAGCCAGACGTACGGGTCGTTTACGCTACTTAACCCGTGCACGTCCGGAGATCTGAACCACCTTCCTTGGTCACCCATCCCAAATAAACTCCCTAATATCTCGGAAATCACGCTAGGTAACGAGAAACGGAATTTAGAGTTAGATAGCTTGATTTTATCTCTGTCGAAAACTTGCATGACTTTTTTTGTTCAAGGCACTTTTGACGTTACTAGGAGGGCCAAGAGGGTTTCCGTAGGGATCCATGGAAGCTTACGTTTTCTGCCATAAATACAGAGCATACAGAAACTACGCAAGCACCATTGGAATTCCTCTATCAATCTCAACCGAATGATGCATCGTATGAATTATGATGTTGTGGGCTTTATTTCCAGCCTTGAAATGACCTAAAATCAGATAAAGGTCAGCATGGGTCATTATTTATCTCAAAGAGATTGCACTGACAAGAATATGTTGGGTTTTGAATTGGTAATTGTGCCTACAGGTCATCTCGTGAGACGGGCCTTGAGCTAAAAGCGTGTTTTCCACGAGCGCTGAAGTTTGGAAGCCCAGTTTACCGGCTCTGAATGTATGACCGCTGGTAAAACCCATGTTTGTCTTGATGAAGAGCTTAAATGGCAGCAGGGACTATTTTGCAACAATTTTTCTCCCTTGTGGGTTGCTTATAACAGGAGTAAAATTATACCATCTCTGGAACTTCTTAGCCATATGAAATTTCTGGTCACTACAGGCCAGGGAACTACAAGCCTTTTTGAACTGGACGGATAAATGGAAAAACATAAAAAAAGTATTTTACTCCACCTTATGGAGAAACTTAAGAGCTAAGTGTTTTAATAATATATTATTGGGGCTTATCGACGACCAACTGCCGGGCCATGGCGTCGCCAACTCTTCCCTGTTGGAGGTTTCTAGCCGCTTGCTCCTTGTTGCGCCGGGCCTGAACCCGGTCGGCTCGGACCGCGCACCCTCCGCAGCTAAGTGTTTTAGGTAATACAACATTGTTTATTATAAGTTTGGTTGTTTTTACTATTGTTTTAAATGTTCCGCGCCTTGTTACTGGGATGCCCCATTGATTTGTCGTCTTTCCTGTCACCTGTCTATCTTGCCACAAAAATAGATATATTTGGTGGCATTCAGGACGCTGCCAAGGCCTGACGGTGGCCCGGAAGCCTAACCTAGAATATGAGTAAATAAAACAAATCTGAACACTTAACTTGGAAATATCATGGATGTTTTCAAAGTGGCAAGGGCTTGCATAAAAGCAAGCACAATCCCACTTATATTTCATTCTGAAACTGAACATACTTGTAATCAAAGACACTTAGCAACAAAACCAAGAAAAAAACTCCAGTCGAACACTTACCAGCTTATGTCCTGAGCAAAGCCAACGCAGAAGATGGTGTGATCATCTCGCTGGAGAGACTGATGTGTGCCACGCAGCCATCCACCACCACTTAAATACGGCGCGATGCGTGCATTCCCCGGCAGCGAACTCGGTGGACGCGCAGCCGTACTGCGCCCGGATGCATTACCTAAGATTACTTTAAACAGAATCAACCATTAAAGGAATTTCGTCACCATGCCGACGTCCATAGGCAGCGGAACTGGGGGAGGCACCATATCCTTCCCCTTGGACAGACCAGGGGTACCACCATTGAGGTGCCCGCTTCAATCGGCGAAGAGAGCAATTAAGCGACGCTTGGTCCGGACGTTTGGAAGAAAACTTTGATTTGTAAGCTTTTTCAGGGTCCCAAAAAGTCCGACAGCAAATCCACTCTGTTGGTTTTCCTCGGATATAATATGGCCTGCACTTAGAATCCTCAATCTCGTTGTTTAACATGTCCCATGACCTAAGGTTGACCGGCATGTGATCACTAAAAATGATAGGCGTTAAAGTTTTGGCGTCGTTGACGAGGTATGTGGTCTGAACTAAATAACTGGCCGGGGTAAAGACATCAGACAAACTAACTGCAAACTCTTTCCAATTTAAGGCTGCAGTAAAACAGGTTAAGCAAAAACTGTTTTTAGGAAGAATCGTTAGTCTGGCCTCCCAAGAAAAAAACATGCTGAAATAGACAGATATTTTCCCAAGAGGTTTCGCCTCGTTCTGTTTTTGATTAGGTTAAGTTGCTGCACAATATCACCGTCAAAATTTTTCTAGAACCCCGTTTATCAAAAACCAAAACCATGCAGTTGCACATAGTAAGCGTATCGTGAGCGGAAAGCCCGGGGCTCTCTGCTCCTGTTGAGTGGTGTCCAGGCTGGGCACGTATGGAGACGAATTCTGACTGAACTCTACCGTGAAAACGATGACTGCTCCATAACATAAAGTTTTTGGGACTAGTGAGATGTTAAGTCAAGGATATAAGAGTCACTCATATAACACTTAAATTCATTCAAATTATCTTCCCAGATTTTGTATATCGTAACTTCTAACGCAGCTTGATTCTAAACTTCAAATATCATCCATGCTATTTGACAGAAGTGCCATCCTGATTGCTCTTTTTCTTTCAATTTTCTCTACAAGATTCCACCTGTTTGTTGAGACCACCAGAATAATGTATTATCTGGAGAGCGTTGGCCTAACTGGGAAGACGAATAAAAGCAAGGAACATTATCTGCGGCAGCGGTGTAGCAAGAGAGATAACGAAGCACCGGCATTGTTTCGTTTTTCCCGCTTTAGCATCACTACCTAACAATTATACACTGGAATCGCATGTGCATCATCATCGTTTAAGTCGTTTGCTCTTGGCACTGAGTGCGACCGCGGTAGGCTACTGTGTGGTGGTGTTGGATGGGGGCGTAGCCCTAGACCTCCCTGAAATGATGTTGGAGACTTAAAAATTAGCCTGAAAAAGTTCCCTGGTTAATCGATCAGAATCACGATTGGGTGAAGCTCGTCTTCCATGAACCTTCCTTGCAGTGACACTGGATTCGGGATAGGAGCCTGAGCCACCCCCAAAAACACCATATTTTTTTAAGCACACCGGAAAGCTGTGAGCAATTTTGTAATATCACTATTTTATCACTGTTTTGGATGATGAATCCATTCCTACGAGTTCCTTGTTTCTATTCAATTATTCTAAGAACACTGCTTCTGAAGACCAATAAGGCGACAGTCGTGAAATAAACCAGATTCCGATAATCAGTTTGAAAAAAAACTAGAGAATGCGATGACATTTTTCGTTTCGAAGTCCCGGCGTGTTGACCTGGTTCTGCTACGGGACTTTCTTGTCGCAGTCCTTTTACACTAGGTCGTAAGCCTTCACTGCCGAAACACGTCTAAAATTAATGCAAATTTGTGCACTAGGACCTGGTTAGAGCCGGTCAGTGTGTGATAACCATCGGTATTTCTAGGCTATAAGCAAGGCTGTGAGTGCAGGGAATCTAAAATATTTCTGGACATTTTCTGTTCTAATGCGTGAATTGTCAAATTTTCGACATAAGTGGCATTTCATTAATTTCTTTATAATTTATTTTTACCGGATTAATTAGCTAATAGGCTAGTGTCTAGATCAATATGACCATTTCTCACTCTGGGGGCTCAACAACATCGATATGACTGCATTTTTGAACAGCCCCTTATCCGTCTACCAATTGCACGCACGGAATCTTTTTTGCCGGTCTAAGATGGCTTAAAACGAAGGACGCTAAAAAGCCATAAATCTGCATTCTGTTCAATACCCTTTGTTAAGCATTGCCTGTCGCTGGCAGTCAGCGAGTAAGCACTGATCTCTGAATGGTAAGTGTGTACCCATTTTTTCAAAGCCAAAGTAGTTGAGCTTGGGAAAATTTCGCGTTTTCGACCGCACGATGAAGTAGTGACGATTTATGTGAAATTTACTGCTAAGCTATCCTTTAGGACATTTCCTGCCGATGAGATGGACCCCATTGAAGGTCCCCCTGGACGAAAAGTTTTTCTGCCACTGTCAACGTCACGTGTCAACGTGGCAGTGATATGGCAAATGAATTGAGCGTTTTTTTTAATCTGCACCAGTTTATGAACTCGAGAAATAAGTACACCGTTGTCACATTCCGAAATCTATGGTTTTAATTTAAAACCTAGAAATATATCGCATACTTTAAAAGCAACAGCTACAACTCGCCCTGATCGTAGATTTGGTAGGCCGACATGAATAATCTGGTTGCAAAAGAGCAGTTGTGCCCTGATTCAATGCACCCTATGTTGTTGAAAAATGAAATCCATTTCATTTCTGTCTGAGTGTGATTTTCTTACTATTATTATTTTAAATCATTGTGGATGCAAAAATACCATCTTGAAATTACTTGCAATACTACAGACAAAAAAAGTTTGGGAGGAAGCCTCACTCAACTTAATGTTATACTAATGCTGATTTCTGTGGGGCTATTTACTTAGCATGGTATGCGAGAAGGGCGCAACTATATCTAAATGTGCCTTCCAAATGCACCCTTTGCATAGTTTCCCTGAAATCAGAATTCAATCTTAGAATACGCAATATTCATGTCAGGAATTGTGTTCTTCTAAATAAAAAATCACATTTTGTAATTGTATCCACAGTAGCGACATCAAAATGTGGAGACATCAATCTGCAGTGTCTGATTCAAGTCTTCTGTTTCAGATAGTCTCTGTAACGGTTTCCCCTTTCACTATCGATTGAATGTGACTAAACAGGCAAGCGAACTCGCGTGTTTGATCTGAGGCCCAGTTGCGGGACTAGGCAGCACCACCGCCGACAGGACCGCTGCAAACACTACACAATCGAGCAAGTGATCGCCCTTAGGGAGGGGAGGGGGTGTTATACACATACCTTTCCCTTCCTGTCAAAGATGGTTGAATTTAATCAATGTTAAAATGGGAACTTATAAGCAAGCGAAAATGTGTTATCGCCAGCGTGACGTCACCCTAGAGGCGGCTCCGGATTGGTGGGTGGGAATTGGTCCTGTGATTCCCGGTCAGATCACTGCTTTCTTGCCACCTCGGACCAATTAGAAGTGATTGGTATGTCCTCACCTCGCCATGTCACTCTAAGGGTTGCACTATAGAACGCTACTTAATAATTTTCGGGTTTTAACGACGCGCCAACTGTTGAGGCAATATGGCGCCGGGGGAGGGGAATGAGCTAGGTTTGAGCTAGGGCAGGGCGCCAAATCTTGCTTCTGGGTGGACTTGAACCCAAGACACCCTGTATATACAGAATGTCAGAAGCCGAGCCGAGTGCGCGCTCTGACCAGCTGCGCCACTCGGACCCCCACTACGCTGCTTCAGCTAATATAGAGGAAATTGAGGAGAGCACTTACCTGGGCTTTTTCTTGTTTATATTATTTCTATTTTATTAGGGTCCCTCCCAACAGGCAAACGTGCCCAGTCATGGGGAGAATTGGCGTGGGTGTTTAAAGATCCTCTTCCGCCGGTCAGAACGGACATGGAAGGAGATTTCCCGCCGTGGGGATTGAACCCACGTCAATCCATCACATCCGATATTAAAGGGAATGTGGCACCTTATAACATGATTTTAACTGAGATAGCCAAGTTGTAAAACATGTCGGAAACCCGGTATTCTATATATCATTTGTCTTGAAACTCAAAATATCCGTAGAGAAAAGCTAAAAACTACCTGAAATGTACCCCACATGTACCCTTAGCAGCAGGCCATTGTTGTCTTGTAAAGCTGTTGGTGTGACGACATATGCTGACGTCACGGTGAGTAACAGCCAATCGAAGCTCTTGAAGCATATTGAATATGGTAGTGGTTGCCAGATCATAACATCATCCACTGGCAGATATTTCTTTCTTTCCTAGAAGAGCATTTAAAAAATAGCTAAAAATTAAAATATTTAGCTTATTGTACATTTTTCAGAGGAATAATGAACGCTTCCATGATTTTCGGCGAAAAATTTCCCTAATTAGGAACATTAAATTCCAGGATTCGACCAAGGTGCCACATTCCCTTTAAGACGGGCAATGAAACCACTAGGCTACCCGGCTCTGATAGTGTCATAGCGTAGATTCTAAATATGTAATCCACAAAGTCCTTATTTGGCGCCCTTTCTTTGCAATATATATTTTTTTAATTGCATATTTTGGTATCCTAACAAGCATCCAGGGTTCATTCATTTATGTTTTGCTGCATGAAGCATGATATATTTCAAAAGAGCCCTTGCGAATAATGTGATTTTGTCCTTTGTGGATCCATGGGGTGGGAGACGGTCGAATGATGTTGACTTTTATGTCATGAATATTACTGCATACCCTTAGCCTGGGTCAGTCCACGATCACATCCTTTTGATGCCACCGCCACCCGGCCTCCCGGTAGCTAAACGCCACTGTGCACCGTTATCTAGCCGTGGTTGTCCGGCATTCTATTTTTAGGCCCAAAAGATTATCTATTTGCTATAAAGTTACACCATTAATATCCCAGGTGGCGTCGTGTTCCTAGTTAGTTCTTGTTTATTATTATTATTAGTCATCAATAAACGTGCGTCATTATCAAATACCTAATTTGGTGGGACTGAGGCAGTGGGTGACGTCACAAGTCGTGTCAAGCATTGAAAATGGTCAGCCCCAGCAAAAATGGATTTTTATTTGACGATAATTTGTCAGCAATTTGATTGACTCAGACCGAATTTCCCGTACTGACCAAGCATTAACACTGAGGGTGGGACCATTCCTTAAAGTATTGGTTTTCGGCCTGATTTCAACGCTACGATGTCTAAATGATTGACATATGCCTTTGTTTTAACCCTTGCCCCGGTGGCGGGTACGAGCCACCTTCGCCCTGGTGGGGGGCTAAAAAGACCCCCACGATCTCAAAAACTAAGAGAGCTAGAAAAAAGCGCAAAACGGCAATCGAAAGCTCTTCGAAAATGATATCGAAAATACTTCGGCCATTTTTCTTGTCAGGTCAATATCAAGGTCACCAGAGGTCAAAATAGGTCAAAACCGCTAATATGAGGTGTACTAAGAAAACCTCATATCTCAGAAACTATGATAGCTAGAAACATTTTTCTAACACCATTCGAAAGCTCTTGAGATGCGCTTTCATTACAGTGGCATTCATTTTCGTGTCAGGTCAAAGCCTAGGGAGCTACAGGTCACTAGATTGATTCGATTCAGATTCAGATTTATTCAACAAGATCCACTTCAAAGGGCTTTTCACTTGTCCACGTCAAACTGTAAATAAAGAGGAAAAGGGATCACAACCTAAAATACACACATGCATGGCCATAAAATTAATATCGATCGACACTTGCATCATTTGCACCGAAATCGAGCGCACGTTCGTCCCTATTCAGCACCACGGCGTGTCGCACCGTCCAGATCTTGTCGAAGTGGGGTGCACCGGTCGTATTCTATTTGGTTGAGTATAGATACGCCTCTGTAACACAAACGGCGGCGACCGACCTCGAGCGTATCGGCGGCGAGTCCACGCGCTGGCATTGCGGGTGTCGTGGTGCCCTCACCCCCAGTAAAGTCTGTCTAATGTGTGCGGGTAGTCCGTCACCACAGTTCGGTTCCGCGGTGCAGTGTGGTATTGGATTAAGTTCGGCAGTGAGCCGCCAGCTTAACAGCATCCGAAATGATCTGACGCCGGCGCCCGGTCCAACACGCTGCGAAGTTGATAATTTTCACCCGATGGATCTGGACTTTTCCCACGAGCCGTATATAGATAAACAGTAACGCACAATGGAAAACAGTGCCTGACGATAGTCTTAGGGCAGCTCGGGTTAACATGTCTGGCATGAATCGTGCTAACAAACTCCGGTACCTTACGCGATAAAACATCAATGTGTGATTGGTAATTTAGATGTCGATCGATGTTAGGCCCAGTTCTGAACAACTCTGGAGTGGTATTGTGGTGCCGCAAAATTTAAGAATTGGGGTTGTCACGCGCTGCTGGTGTACCAGTACTACATCTTTGTTTTTGGCGTTAGTTTCTGCGTTCTGACAAACCACTGGGCTGGGCACGAGCGCCTGATGCGGGTAACGACCTGCTGGATATTATTCTTGCCGCTGACAGAACCTTGTCGTCGGACTGGCTGGACATCGCTGCCGACACACAACTCGGTCGTTGGCATACGCATGTCATCAAACATGATAATGACCCTCCTGAAACACCATGTTATTATCCCGTTTTTGATTTGATACCACGCATCTGAACTTGCTGGTGTGGCCTAGGTAGCTGCGGAACCAGCTGGTTTCTATACCGTAAGGTTAGTTTATGTATTTTAGTGGGCACTCATAAACATTTCAAGATCCGAGTACCGAATTGAATTTTACCTCTTGCAGCCTGAGCTGTCGTGATCACGTGGGGCTGATTCGGTGATGGTGCTTTCTATAGCCGTGTTGCATGGGTATTTGTTTCTTCAGTAATAGAGTTGTTTTGCGAACGTTCTACCATTTGTAATAGCGGAGGATTGATATTGGCTTTCGATGGCTCCAGCCACTTGCCTTTGGGATAGTCACCGAGCATGTTTCAACCTTTGAACAGACCCGGTTGTCAAGATTTATGATATCGGGAGATATTGGGCATATTCTTGGGAATGTCCGTAGCCACCCATGCATAAGGGCGTTTACTTTTTCGCTAATAGCTTCCAAACCAAACAATATACAGCCATAGTTTATGCACCATTGCAATCCTCTTGTCAATACGAATCGAATGATATATGATATTGCTATGCCAGGTCAAATTTAAGAATTTGACCTGACCCAGGTCAACGGTCTGACCCAACTTGACCTGGTATAGTCATGATGTATATCATTTGACTTCCAGTGACTATACAAACACTTTGGTGACAAAATAAAAGCTCTATCTTATTTTATTCAAAATTTATAGAGAAAAACACCAAAAATGCTTATTTGACCTAAGGTGACCTTTTAAAGGTCACAAGTCAAAAATTGTGGCATCAGCTCCAGAAATGGGCTAAGAGCAAGTCGCAACCGATGTTTGAAGTTGATTCCATCCATACTTACTGAGAAAAGCTCATTTCGTGATTTTCCCCATGTATTGACAATGGGGGAGGTCATGCTCTGCACATGACCTCAGGTCACCAATATAAAAATCCCGGAACAAATTTTGTAGTTCCTGGTGGGCCCAATATGTGGTATGAGTTTCAAGTTGATCGATTAACCCTTCTTTTAGTTATGCGGTCCTAAGTATTTTTTAGGTGAGGTCACTTCACCTGGCCTGGTGACCTGACCTGATATGACCTTGAGCCAAAATTTTCAGGAAAGATGTAAAAATGATGAAGGAACAGCTAGACCAAGTTTGGCGGCGCTGCGTGCCGCCGTTTTTTTGGTCACCTTGGAAAAACCCGAGGGGGGTCTAAGAAGACCCCACCCGGGCGAAGGTTAAGTAAAAACTGATGTCTTACCCCTGCTACCCGTCAATTGAAAATGTATATGCAACGGGCTTTTCACCGCTATTCTGCAGCAATACCAACATATTGTTTTGGTATAGATTCCAGCATTTGTTTCAAAACATATCAATTTTTACAGGTATCTTTATTAAATCTAAGAAGTATGAGCTCGTGTTAGGTGACGAAGCGGCCTAATGTTTATCCTTTTTTAAAGATCAGATAATGAATAAAAAATCAATCTATTTCTCTTATGGGGCATGATAATGACTGACGGCGGCGAGAAGACATTTAGCAATTTGAATTTGAAGGACGATACAATCACGTATTTTGTTCATACACTACCATTTCCTAGTCCAGACGGTCAGGTAAAATTATTGATATTCTAACATATGTACAAATACTTACACATACATAAACCAATAACATAAAATTGATCAATCATGCTAGCCGCACATAATTATTCTAGTCATTCTGCAGCTAACACTACTATGCTGCGCGCAACGTCCTGAGCATACTTCCTATATATGTTGTGATCCGACCCAAAACTTACCAAATCACTTCGAAAAAGTTTTGTTTTGAAATCACTTCGAAACAATGAGCTACCCTCCTCCCTCCCCGATCCTGTTCAGCTATTGATATCGCATGAGTTTTAAGAGTACCCAGGAAGACATTATATTTAGCTGTGGTTACTTATTCCAGATTTCAAAAGATTTAATGATTTTAACTTATTGGACATATTTGCCTAGCCTGAGAATTTTATATTTAATTTTGTGTCGTCTGTATTAGTGGCTTTTGGATGCTGTTTTTGAAATTTGCGGCGAAAGCTGTATTCTGCGTTTTGTTTTTTGCATCTCTGAGGCGTTCCATGTAGCGTTCTCTAATCATGCGCTTACTTTCACCAATGTAAACTTGGGAACAAAGTTGACATTTTATTTCATAAACAAAGTTCCGATGGTGGCATCCACCTTCCAATCCCGCCATGCAGCAGAAGCAACGTCTGTTGCCGGCAGGACGTGGAGGTGGATCCCACGCGTGATTTTTCCATTCGAGGGGGGGTGAGGGGGAAATCGGAGGTGCTGTGAGAGAGGAGGCGGAGGTATGCAGAAGAGCCAAGATGCCGTGGAAGAGGAGCCGGAGGTGTTGTGAGAGAGGAGCCGGAGGTCCTGCACATTGAGGTGCCGGGGGTGCTGAGAGAGAGAGAGAGAGAGAGAGAGAGAGAGAGAGAGAGAGAGAGAGAGAGAGAGAGAGAGAGAGAGAGAGAGAGAGAGAGAGAGAGAGAGAGAGAGAGAGAGAGAGAGAGAGAGAGAGAGAGAGAGAGAGAGAGAGAGAGAGAGAGAGAGAGAGAGAGAGAGAGAGAGAGAGAGAGAGAGAGAGAGAGAGAGAGAGAGAGAGAGAGAGAGAGAGAGAGAGAGAGGGAGAGGGAGAGAGAGAGAGAGAGAGAGAGAGAGAGAGAGAGAGAGAGAGAGAGAGAGAGAGAGAGAGAGAGAGAGAGAGAGAGAGAGAGAGAGAGAGAGAGAGAGAGAGAGAGAGAGAGAGAGGGAGAGGGAGAGAGAGATAGAGAGATAGAGAGATAGAGAGATAGAGAGAGAGAGAGAGAGAGAGAGAGAGAGAGAGAGAGAGAGAGAGAGAGAGAGAGAGAGAGAGAGAGAGAGAGAGAGAGAGAGAGAGAGAGAGAGAGAGAGAGAGAGAGGGAGAGAGAGAGAGAGAGAGGGAGAGAGAGAGAGAGAGAGAGAGAGAGAGAGAGAGAGAGAGAGAGAGAGAGAGAGAGAGAGAGAGAGAGAGAGAGAGAGAGAGAGAGAGAGAGAGAGAGAGAGAGAGAGAGAGAGAGAGAGAGAGAGAGAGAGAGAGAGAGAGAGAGAGAGAGAGAGAGAGAGAGAGAGGAGAGAGAGAGAGAGGAGAGGAGAGAGGGAGAGGAGAGAGGGAGAGAGAGAGAGAGAGAGAGAGAGAGAGAGAGAGAGGAGAGAGACCCGGAGGTGCTGTGGGAGAGGAGGTGCAGCAGAATAGGAGCCGGAAGTCCTGAGGGAGAGGAGCCCGGGGTGCTGCGATAAAGACAGAGAACAGGAGGTACTGTGAGAGAATAGCCGTAAGTGCTGTGGGAATGGAGCCAGCCGTGCCGCAAGAGAGGAGCCGCAAGTGCTGTGAGAGGAGCCGGAAATGAGACCATTTCAGGCGGTGCCGAGGGTCGATCGGGAGGGGGGGCACGTGCCCCCTTCCTCCCGCCTGGATCCGCCTATGATGTGCTGTGGGAGAGGAGGTGGAGGTGGTTTAGGGGAGGAGTCGGGGATGCTGCAGGAGAGAAGCCAGATGTACTGCAGGCAAATTCTTTACCCACGCCCCACCGGGGGTCCGGCGCCACCTTCATCCCACCGGGGCCATCGATGCCCCCTCCCCTATAACTCCGAAAATATGGGGATTAGCGCAAATCTGCAAAGTGTATAAGAAAGCTCGCGTGAATTCCGTAAGAATTTACTTCACTTATTTAAAGGTTCAGGTCAATGGTTTGACCTCCAGAGGTCAAGTTAGGTTACGATAGGCTATTTTCACTCATTTATGCAATGGTTAACACGCGCCTGCTGGGGGTGAATTTCGCCCCCC
This sequence comes from Lepas anatifera, assembly GCA_034440635.1. Lineage (NCBI taxonomy): Eukaryota > Metazoa > Arthropoda > Thecostraca > Lepadidae > Lepas > Lepas anatifera. The sequence continues at coordinate 1,128,152 of JAOTON010002089.1, forward strand.
CCTCCTGGTTTTCCCAGATAACGCAAAAACGAAGAAACGCAAAGCAACGAAACTTACAGTACCTTATCCCTGATAATTTTACGCAACTAAATTTTTTTAGGTCAGGTCATGTCAGGTCAAGGAGCTATCCAAGGTCAAGTGACCCGATCTCAAAACCTAAAATCACGAGTTTGAAGCGGCGCATAAGGAACATCTGCCAACCGATCACTTTGCAACTTTCACAATATGATAACGTCATTAGGGCCTACAATTCTGCTATCTCGGAATCTCGATATTCTTGACCTGAGACGGGGTCAAGTTTTTGGTCACCCCATTATAAGTCTATGGTGAAAAATTTAAAGGGCTCGTTTTCAGTAAATATTGGATAGATAAAGCTAAAAACCCCATACCGTGTATTCTTACCACGATCTTGACGATAAAGTTGAGTTTTTGACCATCTGACCTCTCAAAGGTCATGTCAGGTCACGGGAGCATACAGTGATTGTTTTGCCAATAACTTCTCACTGAATTGAGATAAAGCTCATATTTTGCTTGCATTGTGCTTATATTGTCACGGGGAGTCGATTGATATGCAACATGACCATACCAGGTCACTCTGTGACCCTGACCTAGTTCAAGGGCAGGTCGTTTCACAATTTGACCTACCAATGTCATATGCCATGCCATCATTCGATTCGCCACGATGAGAAGAATCCAATGATGCATAAATATTTGCTCTAGCTTTGCTGAGTAAATATCTCGAGATGGAAACGTACACTGCCCTGTTGTAAGCCTATGGAACCTTCCTTGACCTATGCTGACCTCAATATTGACCTGACATAAAATGCTCCCTATAATTCCTCTTCGTCTCGTCAAGAGGTTTTGAACGCCGCCCGTAATTTTCCTCTAGCTTTCCTGGAAAATTAGATACGGTGGGGGGGGCGAACAACGCCCTGTGACCCTGACTCTGACCTTTGATAAGAAAATGCCAGACCTTTTTCCGCTATGTGGAACGTAATGACCTCCCGCCAGTGTTTTGATCTCCAGAGGTCACCTCGCCACCGAATATGACCTCAGGCCACGAAAGGTCAGAAAGTGACTGCCGTATATAAAATTAAAGCCGGTGACAAGACATACACGATTATGTTTGATTCAGCGCTCTAGCTTAATTAGGTCAAAAGTTATTGGCAAAATACTGTTTTTGACCCCTGGTCACCTTGGATGACTTTGGAGAGGTCAAAACGTAAATATGGCCCCGGAATCCGTGAAAGGGTGAAAGGGTGTCAAAAACGTTTTTCTGGGCAAGCTAAATATTTGCTATTGTTTTTGTGAATTTTAGATCATAAGACAGATTTTCCCCATGCTTTTTAAATGGGAGAGGTTTCCTCGTGACCTGATCTCATGTCACGAAATCGAAAAAAATCCCGGATATACACCTTATAGAACCTGGAGGGGCCATGAAGTATAGGAAGTTTCAAATTGATTGATCAAGAAATGTAGCTTTTATAGAGCACAAAAGTTGAAGTGAGGTGACCTTGGTTGACCTCGCCTGGTGACCTGGCCTTGGGTGACCGGGGTAAACAATTTTCAGGGATGGTGGGAAAATGATGGGGTGAGAGATAGGGCCCTCAACCGCGGTGCTGCGTCTCGTCGTTTTTCTGCTATTCCGAAAAAAACCTTAAGGGGCCATCGATGCCACCGGTGGGGCGAGAGTGGGGGGGAAATAATGCAGGGCTTTCCAAATACGGACGCCAAGCAGTGCCAAATCTAACTGGTTGGTTTGGGAGGGGCAAATCAAAGAATCGAAAAAAACGTCACGCAGTGAAAAATTGTGCTACAATATGGCTGCGGTAAAATTTGGGGTATGTGAGGCGAAAAGCTCAAAAAACGTCACGGGTTGAAAAATATGGGCTTAATATACTTTTTCCTATCTAAGGCCCAATATTTACATTGAACTTACTGGTAAAAAGGAGTCGGGGGTATAGACAAGGTAGACCACATTGGGGGTGGGCAAAAAAATAATTTTTCCCCGAGCTTTTCCGTTTAAGGGGGAGTGGGCAATTGCCTTTCTCCGCTCCCCTGAATCCGCCACTGACGCTAAGCATGGGTCTATGATCAGGCAGAACCAGTAGCTGGAAATATTTTATTTGATTCGTGCAATAACGGCCTTTTTCACTAGGAGCAAATCAAAGGTAGGTAAACATTTATTGACCTCGGGCACGCTCACCAGAGGCCCTAGTGAACCATCCAAGATGGCCGCGAAAGAGGGACTCCGAAAGGTAAACAACGTTAGTGAGCCACGGGAATAGCATGGTAAGCGGTGAATTATACGTGTTTTATGCCTGGTATGTGGCAGCGGCTTCTAACCAGCGGCTGCGGAAGGCAGAAAGGAGCCCAAATTCGAAGAGTTTTTGGTCCCAAGGAGCAAAGTTTGTAGTCAGTATCAGGTTGAAGTTTGCTGCCCCCACTTTTTTGCCGGTGGCGACGCTTATGTTTGGAAACGCATTTTCCATCGTACATTCAAACTGGAATTTCAGACAGCTTGAGCGAATAAAGGCGTATATCTACCGAATTATTTCAATATGTCAGTTTCCCGAGATAAAAAGGAATGCAGCCATAGGCGGGTCCAGGGGGACGGCAAAGTGGGCACGTGCCCCATAGGCAGATCCAGGGGCAAAGGGAGTATGTGCCCCCCGCCATCGACCCTCGGCGCCCCTGAAATGGCCACGCCCCCTGAAATTTCGCTTCCCACCCCCACCCCACTTCCCAGGATGAAAAAGTCGGCTCCCACCGATAGGGTTTTGCTCCCATCCGATAGGGTTTCCCCGGTCAAGAATGGCGCCCCGCCCCCGGGAAGGTGCCCCCCGATCGGCAATCCTGGATCCGCCTATGATGACGGCCCAAGCATAAAGGCTTGGTACTCCTGCTAGAAGCAGGCTCAAGGGAGTGGAAGGAGGCATAAGCGGAACTCGAGATTGCCTCACAGCCAGTCTGCAAAGTATGGCAGCAGGCCAGACGAGTCGCACCAGCCATCTTAAAGGGAGATACGCGAAAAAATATTTTATTGGCTATATCAAAAGGTTACTAAAAGTTGTTTCAGAAGTCCTATTCTCATTTTTGCGAATTCGGCCTGCAAATGCCTTAAAATTGCTCTCAAAGTCAACATTTCTAGACGACTTTACCGGTACACCTCATATCGATGTTCATGACGTCCACATGGCTAAGGCTATCAATTTCTCTAAGAATTAGGCCATATCTATCCTAAACAGTGATGTAGAACTTTGGGTTACTCCAGAAAAAAAATTACTTTAGAAAAACAACATTCCAAAACTCTTTTGAAACAGAAATATAGGGCTTAAAAGAAATCACAATTAACCAATCATAAGCCTAGGAATTCTCAAACCGGGGTCACGTGACCTATCTGACGCAAAAGTTTTGTCATCCTGGGGCGGAAGCAGAAAATGGCTCAAGACCCGAGGTATGAAACCGCTGAAGACTTGAGTAATTATGTTTTTTCCGTTTTTAGGGCAAACTTATTCATTTTGGAATTTTTGAAAGCTTTTTAAAATTAATTCAAATACAAATACAGGAGGGCAAACATTTGCATCATAAAAAACATTATTTTTCATTTTTAAATAGTTTTCGAAAAGTAAGTGATGGGTATTGGCATGGGCAAGTGATGGGCATTTTATCGAAAGTGTTAACCTATTTCGATAATAAGTGAGTGGCCTCCCAAAATTTTGCCGAAGATACAAAAATAATTGATAGTTTCGTTATCAGGATTTTTCAAATAGCAAGAAACCACAATAATAATTTTTTCGCGTATCTCCCTTTAAACTCTCGCACCACCAGCCTCCAAAAATTCGCACCAATCTGCCACATACCGGGGAAAAAATGCACCCATTCCTACCCCTGCAATGCAATGCTACCTCAATCATTAGTCATTTAGTTAAGGACTTTTATAAGGCCCCCTCCTGTGTCTTAATAGCCATTCAGCCATTATTTGCTTAGTTTAAGTGTCACTAACCTCGCAAATTCGCACCAGGTTGATAAAATTCGCACCACTTGGTCCTGTCTCCAAGGGCACTCGCACCGACGAGATCTCGTCGAAAATGCCACACTTTGCACATTGGCCTCACAGCCGCTTACCAGATGGATGTGAATGGAAGCCAGATGGCTGAAAATGTCTGCAACAGACAGCAGCATTTGAGCCTATCTTCTTCCCAATTCTCAGTTTCAACTTCCACTGCTTGGACAGCACCTTATCCTGAGGAAACTTGTGAAAGCTGAGACTTAGACACTTTCTTCGGAAGGATACACACTGTGGAACGCAGCATTTCTGATTGGATCTAATGGTTATCCGTCTCTTCTCCATTTTCTTTGAACTTCCCAAGATTATAATTACAAACAAGAAAATAACGCCAGTCTTCAATATTCACGTTCACCCAACGTCACGTATAACCACACTCTTTCACAACAACGGGTTCACCACGACTGAAAATACGTTACAAACCAATGCAGGGTTCAAAAATGCGCCGGATATGAAGCAGCCACGCCAGACGTCAGTCCCTTTCCTGGCGTTTCCAAAAAATCCGCCAGGTGCCAACACTTTCGATGACCGAGGCCAATTCTGCTAATAACATTGGTTGGAAAAAATGGCAAAATTTATTACGAGGCTGGAGGGGGCTATCAGATCGTCCAATGTAAAAATCGTCCAACCATCATATTATCCAAAGAACAAAACGTCTAACGATCAAAACATTCAAAGTTAAAGCGTCAAAGGGTCAAATTGTCCAAGACCGTACCGTCCCATGCTCAAAACGTCCAATTTTGGCACCATGGAAGGTTTCAAATCGTCCAACGTCAAATCGTCCAATTTTCATATCGTCCTAAGAACAAAGCGCCCAAAAAAGAAATCGTCCAAAGTCAAGGTGTCCAAGGATGAAATAATCCAAAGCCTAGTTCCCTATAGCTACCAGTCAAGAGGTTAGGTTAGGTTAGGTTAGGTTAGGTTAGGTTAGGTTAGGTTAGGTTAGGTTAGGTTAGGTTAGGTTAGGTTAGGTTAGGTTAGGTTAGGTTAGGTTAGGTTAGGTTAGGTTAGGTTAGGTTAGGTTAGGTGAGGTTAGGTTAGGTTAGGTTAGGTGAGGTTAGGTTAGGTTAGGTTAGGTTAGGTTAGGAGGCATGGACGCTCTGAGCATTGGATAGTATGAACGTTGGACTTTCTGATAGTTGGACGATTTGATTTTGGATGATTTGATCAGTGGCTTTTGGAGTAGTCTTTAGATTTGATCAGTAGTCTTTGGACGGTATGACCATTGGGCGCTTTGATTCTTGGACGCCCTGACCAACGCCTGAAAGGTTGAATTTTGGATATTTTGATCATTGGACGATGCTTTTTGGATTATTTAACTTTTGGACGATATGAAATTGGGGGATTTAATAGTAGGACGAATTGGTTTGTGGACAATTTGAACTTAGGATAGCTTGACTTTTGGACAATCTATTACCCCACTGAGGCTGCAGACGGCGCATTAAAGACAAAAAGAATGTCATAAATCATAATATTTAGATGCTAATTGCTATGAATTAATTATCACGCAAGCTTGTGCTCTTCTTTAGCCCTGAAGCTACTAAGACCTGAACTTCTTCTTGGTTGAATATTTTCTTCGAATACAGCAGAATTGTTTTTCTTGTGTTGGAGGACGGGGACCGGGAACGGGAACAGGCGAGAGCACGACAACAACAACGAGTAGTGGTGCGGCAACCCGTGGGTGCGGCGAACAAGTACTATATCTAATATTGTTGATGAGGAGCTTACGAGAGATTTGAGTTCCGTGTGTGTGTGTGTGTATGTGTGTGTGTGTGTGCGTGTGTGTGTGTGTGTGCGTGCGTGCGTGCGTGGCGCACGCGCGTGCGTGTGCGTGTGTGCTACATTGTTTTTGCTCTTCCGTCCAGTTAAAGGGAGATACACGTAAAAATTTTACTGGTTAGATCAAAAGGTCACGAAAAGTTGTTTCAGAAGTCCTATTCTCATTCTTGCGAATTCGGCCTACAAATGCCTTAAAATTGCTCTCAAAGTCAACATTTCTGGATGACTACTGGTACACCTCATATCGGTGTATATGACGTACACATACCTGTGGCTATCAATTTCTCTAAGAATTAGGTCATATCTATCCTAAACAGTGATGTAGAACTTTGGACTACTACAGAAAAAAATTACTTTACAAAAATAACATTCCAAAACTCTTTTGAAACAGAAATATAGGGCTTAAAAGAAGTCACAATTAACCAATCAGAAGCCTAGCAATTCTCAGACCGGGGTCACATGACCTATCTGGCGCAAAAGTTTTGTCATCCTGGGGCTGAAGCAGAAAAAGGTTCAAGACCCGAGGTACAAAATGGCTGAAGACTTGAGTAATTTTTTTCCATTTTTAGGGCAAACTAATTCATTTTGTAGTTGTTAAAAGCTTTTTAAAATTAATTCAAATACAAATACAGGAGAACAGACATTTGCATTACAAAAAACATTTTTCATTTTTAAATAGTTTTCGAAAAGTAAGTGATGGGTGAAGGTTTCAGCATTTTATCGGCACTTTTAACCTATTTCGATAATAATTGAGTGGCCTCTCAAAATTTTGCCAAAGATACCAAAATAATTGATAGTTTTGTAATCAGGATTTTTAAATAGCAAGAAACCACAATAATAATTTTTTAGTGTATCTCCCTTGATATTGATAATACTTTTACCATATGATGAAGCTGGAACATGTTATCAAGGAGGCAATCAAATGAATATCAAGTGTGTTCGTAATTCTTAGTTTTGTTTTGTCTCACATCTTCAGGTTTGATAAATTGTGCATTTCCATTATAGTAAATTTTGCTTGATCCTGATTGCTTCTGGTTCCAGCATAGGCCTGGCAGCATTTAGTCCTGGGTCCTGGCTTTGGTTTTATCAGGGCCAGATGGGGTCCCTGTGCCTGGACCTAGGTACTGTAAATTCCCACCTCTACCCTATATTCTAAGGTCTATGGGGACAGTGTGTTATATCCCCAAAGTACGGGGATAAACTCAGTATGTTGGTTAAAAACATAAACAAATGTGACATCTTATGAATTATATGGTTTATGAACTGTTTTGCTGTGAAGCTGCTAAGATGTTAACTCCTACTTAGTGCCAGTCCCGGCCTGAGTCCTGCCAGGACCACAGGACAGAAAAGGCCCACTTCTTCACACTGTGTAGAGAAAATATATCACTCAAAGTTTGGATCTGTGACAGTAACTCATGCCAAAGAGACAGTAACTCAGTGCTAAAGATAAAGCATAGAGATTGCGCCGAGCTTCAAGCACATGTTTTGTGTACTGTCTGTTCATTACTGAGGGTACTCTCAAAGAACCAAACATTACAGGGCAGATGTTGGAGCCTAGGTAGCCTGAGACATGTTTACACACACAATTTAAACAGGTATCGTGAACAGGGCTCAGTGTGCACATTGCTGTGTTTGAAGAAAATATTCATCCTAGCAGAAGCTTTGGCTCTAGTAGCTAGAATCCATACAAATTTATTCAATTCACATACACATTTACAAATGGTGAACAGTGGAAAATTAAGGCAACTATTAACACCCGACTCAATGGGCCTCCCAGCCGCCTACACCCTGGTGTTAAAAAATCCTTGAAATCGTCTCCTAGCAGGTTAGCAAAAAAATGTGAAAGCTGTTAGAAAGGCCATACAAATTCATCAAGAAACTATGTCAGCCACTTTTTGGCTCAAATCAATATTGAAGTCATGTCAGGTCAAAGAAGGTGGGATGGTAGGGAAGAGTTTCTGGGCTCTAGCATCTAACAGAGTGGAGTTAGAATAATTTTTAGGCACCATTTGCTTCCTCTCGTTACTGCAAAGCAAATCATGTATAATACGACTATACTAGGTCAAAACATAAAAACGTCCTGACCTGAGATCAGGTCAAGGTCACTATCTATCCTAGCATATCATTTGAAGAATATGAAGGTATTTGCAGCTGTATCTACCCAAATACAGCCCAATTCTTGCTTTCCCATTCATTTCCATGATCCGTACCTGACCCTTGGACATCAATATGAAAAATCTTGGAATATGTTTTGTAGTGCTCGGTAGGCCCAGTATGTGTTATAAGTGTTGATTCAATAAATTCACCCACTTCGTACTTATGCTGCCTTATACATTTTTGGAGGTGAAGTCACTTGACCTGCACTGGTGACCTAACCTGAGATGACCCAACCTGAGATGACCCAACCTTAAAATTTTGGGGAAAGTTGCGGAATTGATCAAGGGTAAGGTGTGCCAAGTACTGTTGTGCTTCACGCTGCCGTTTTTCGTGGCGCCGGAAAAACCTGAGGGGGTGTTCAAACACCCCACCAGGGCGAGGGTTAAAAGGACATTTTACCCGCCGGACGGGCGAGATGCCGGTCACTCTCCAACCCTGGTATGCAGCTTTCCCCATTTCTGACGCGAATTGGTGTTTTTCTGCTCAAGGTGTGTCCGAAAGCCATGCGATACTTAATTCATAAAAAGTTGGATGTGTTTTGTCATACTATCTGGGGCTATTCTTTTTTCCAACTTTTTTCCAAGACATTGCAAGTTCTGTTTTTGGAGTCAGAGTCTCACTGAAGTCATCAACTGTCTTGTCACGGAGAACCGACCCCACCATTCAAACGAGCAACTCCCACAATGAATGGTTAATTTAGAAGCCAAAATTTAACGTCTCACAAAGCACAGGTACGGCCGCCCTGGTCTGGTCACCCTCTCACCAGTCAGTTGCCAGCCGACCTACGCTGGGTAAATATGGAGAACCAGAGTGTCTCGTGGGAACTCACCCCAAGCCTTTATACACACTGCCACTGCATATTCCTGAGCAGCGGGCCGGGGCCCAAGGCTCTAACAACTGCGTTACCAGGGCGGCATTTTGTCCTCAGTGTGCCGTCTGCAGCTAATTTTTTTACTGCCTATAAATAACAGACTTTACTACACACCTTGCAAATTTTTACTTGATTTCCTTGAAATAAAAAGGTGCCATTATAACACGAATCACAGTCATATATAGTATATATGACATATATATGACATATATACATATATATGACTATATATATATATATATATATATATATATATATATATATATATATATATATAGTCATATATATATATATATATACGTACAAATGCAGTCATAAGTCATATATTTGCAATTTTTCCTATGCTGGGAAGGAAGGGAGGGGAGTTATTTGTGGATAATGGGTATGTAGATGGTAAATATACCGTCTGCACTGTATGGTAAAACTTTCCATAAAGTGGAGAGGGTATACGAGAGGAAACAGTAGCGAGTAAAACTTTTGTAAAATTGGGTGAAGGTAGTGAAAGGAAATGTCAACGCTGCACCAGAAATGTGGAAAAAATTGAGATTGAAGACTTTTCAATCATTTACAGCTCTATCTGCATCCAAGCCAAAATGTCATGAAAACCGCGATCACTGTATCCTGATTCTCAACTCTATCCTGATTGCCTCTCGCCCATGGAAACTAAGCTAATTTGACAAGTGGCCCATTCTCGTTAAAAATACTCTCTTATATATATACCGGGTTGGAGATCTAGCTTCTACTCCCTTTGCCTGATATTATTTCCTAGATCGGTTTTCTCGGATGACCTTGTGACCAGCCAGCACCCTTTTTACATATCAACTGCTTTTGCAGAGTGAATGAGTGGTATCAAAATGACGGAAACGGAGAATGTTGACCTGGACAGTTTGGTAAAAGTACGGGAGGCACTGTATCGGCTCATTATCAGGTAAGGGCTCAACTTCAAGGCTTGATTGTGTGGAACCTAGCATTCAACTATTTCTTTGATTTTCTCCTGACCTGCGTGACAGTTTTTTTGTCGTTGTAGAAAAGCGGCATAGCTTAAATAAATTGTCGCTCCGTTTTAATTCCACTAAATCTGGTACATTTCCATGTCATCTGGTACCGAGTTCCACTTCGACATTTGTCAAAGTGGACCTCGATACCACATGACGTATGTGAAAAGTGGACCTCGGTACCAGATGACATATGTGCAAGTGGACCTCGTTACCAGACGACATAAAAATGTACCAGTCTCAGTGCAATCAAAACGGATCAACAATTGCCGCATGTTGCGCCATTTTTGTACAGGGTTTTGAAATATTACTACTGCTGCCCTGACGTGGCGTGTTCTACAGTCAGCTGCACTGTTGTCGCTCTGACGTGGCGTGTTCTGCAGTCAGCTGTACATTTGTCGCTCTGACGTGGCGTTTTCTGCAGTCAGCTGTACATTTGTCGCTCTGACGTGGCGTGTTCTGCCGTCTGCTGTACTGCTGTTGCTCTGACGTGGCGTGTTCTGCAGTCAGCTGTACATTTGTCGCTCTGACGTGGCGTGTTCTACAGTCAGCTGTACATTTGTCACTCTGATGTGGCGTGTTCTGCAGTCTGCTGTACTGCTGTTGCTCTGACGTGGCGTGTTCTGTAGTCAGCTGTAAATTTGTCGCTCTGGCGTGATGTGTTCTACAGTCAGCTGTACTGTTTTTGCTCTGACGTGGCGTGTTCTACAGTCAGCTGTACATTTGTCGCTCTGACGTGATGTGTTCTACAGTCAGCTGTACTGTTTTTGCTCTGACGTGGCGTGTTCTACAGTCAGCTGTACATTTGTCGCTCTGATGTGGCGTTTTCTGCAGTCAGCTGTACTGTTGTTGCTCTGATGTGGCGTGTTCTGTAGTCAGCTGTACATTTGTCGCTCTGACGTGGCGTGTTCTGCAGTCAGCTATACATTGGTCACTCTGACGTGGCGTGTTCTGCAGTCAGCTGTACATTTGTTGCTCTGACGTGGCGTGTTCTGCAGTCATCTGTACCGTTGTCGCTGACGTGGCGTGTTCTGCAGTCAGCTGTACTGCTGTTGCTCTGACGTGGCGTGTTCTGTAGTCAGCTGCACATTTGTCGCTCTGAGGTGATGTGTTCTATACAGTCAGCTGTACTGCTGTTGCTCTGACGTGGCGTGTTCTACAGTTAGCTGTACATTTGTCGCTGACGTGGCGTGTTCTGCAGTCAGCTGTACTGCTGTTGCTCTGACGTGGCGTGTTCTGCAGTCAGCTGTACTGCTGTTGTTGCTGACGTGGCGTGTTCTGCAGTCAGCTGTACATTTGTCGCTGACGTGGCGTGTTCTGCAGTCAGCTGTACATTTGTCGCTGACGTGGCGTGTTCTGCAGTCAGCTGTACATTTGTCGCTGACGTGGCGTGTTCTGCAGTCAGCTGTACATTTGTCGCTGACGTGGCGTGTTCTGCATTCAGCTGTACATTTGTTGCTCTGATGTGGCGTGTTCTGCAGTCAGCTGTACATTTGTTGCTCTGACGTGGCGTGTTCTGCAGTCAGCTGTACTGCTGTTGTTGCTGACGTGGCGTGTTCTGCAGTCAGCTGTACATTTGTCGCTGACGTGGCGTGTTCTGCAGTCAGCTGTACATTTGTCGCTGATGTGGCGTGTTCTGCAGTCAGCTGTACATTTGTTGCTCTGACGTGGCGTGTTCTGCAGTCAGCTGTACTGCTGTTGTTGCTGACGTGGCGTGTTCTGCAGTCAGCTGTACATTTGTCGCTGACGTGGCGTGTTCTGCAGTCAGCTGTACATTTGTCGCTGACGTGGCGTGTTCTGCAGTCAGCTGTACATTTGTCGCTGACGTGGCGTGTTCTGCAGTCAGCTGTACATTTGTCGCTGACGTGGCGTGTTCTACAGTCAGCTGTACATTTGTCGCTGACGTGGCGTGTTCTGCAGTCAGCTGTACATTTGTTGCTCTGACGTGGCGTGTTCTGCAGTCAGCTGTACATTTGTCGCTGACGTGGCGTGTTCTGCAGTCAGCTGTACTACGACGGCCAGCAGACGCTGGCATCCAGCATGCACCAGACGATTAAGCCGGACCCGCCGTGCCCGCCTTCGGACCGGCTGTTCCGTCTGGTGCTGCTCGGATTGCAGAAGGAGAAAGGTGGGCCGGGCCACCCTCCCCTGTGACGTAAACCACGCAATCAGGACAGTGTCGTGCACGTATAGAATGACACTCTAGGGTTCTAATGGGAAGTGAAATTATTTTGATGTATGATGAGATTTAAAGGAAATTTGACACCTTTATAACGTCATTTTAGCTGAGATAGCGAAGTTGTAAATCGTGCCGGAAAACCCGGTACCTACTCAATATATAATTTGTCTTGAAACTAAAAATTTCCATGGAGAAAAGCTTAAACCTAGCTGAAATTTACTCCAAATCCACCCCAGCCAGGCGGCCACAGTTTTCAGCTGTTGGTGTGACGACAGTGTTGACGTCAAGGTAAGTAATCAGCCAATTGAAGCCCTTGAAACCTATTGAATATGGTAGTAGTTGCCAGATCATGACGTCACCCACAGGCAGAGGTTTATTTTTCGCCCTAGAGGAGCATTTCAAAATCAAAATATTGAGGTCATTGTACATTTTTAAGAGAAATCTTGGACGTTTTCATGATTTCGGGAAAAATACACCTAATTTTACTAAATTCCTGGATTCTACCAACGTGCCACATTCCCTTTAAAGGGAATGTGGCACCTGGTCGCGACTCCGGTCCTCCAGCCGTCTCACCGTGCGGCGTCTGCGGTCGACAGAGAATGTGGAGGACCCGATGCGGCCCGAGGACCGTTTCACCTCCGGCCTGGACCTGGAGTTCGAGTCGGACATGCCGTCAGTGGCGCCGGAGCCGGCCGCCTACGAGACTTGCTACGTGACGTCACACAAGGGCCCGTGCCGCACCGCCTGCTTCTCTCCGGACGGCCAGCTGGTGGCCACCGGCAGCGTGGACGCCAGCATCAAGGTGGGTGCCACCGGCGCACGCAGCGCTGTCCCTGGCCAGGTGGGCCACCTGCCGGGAAATTGCTGCTCGGATGTTGGACGAGTATGCTAACCAGGAGGCGGCTCCGAACCTGCCTACAATGAACATTTTCAGGCATTGATGCTTGAACTGTTTTTCTCGAAAATGCGATTCGTTAAATGATGTTAGAACGAGCCGGGAAGACGAGCTTGACTTCCGTGAGATTGGAGTAGTTTGTCGGATGCAGCTCACCGGCAGCTGTGCCCGCTGCGTCAACCTCTAAATTAGCAGCGAGAACGTGATCTGTGACGGCTATAGACTGTTGCTGCAGACTCTGGCTCGCACTGAAACTCAGGCTTCTACCCACCGGGCAGATCATAGACGTGGACCGCATGCTGGCGAAGGCCTCCCACGAGCTGGGCGACACGGGTCCAGGCGGCGACCCGACCGGCGGCCACCACCCTGTCATTAAGACGCTGTACGACCACGTGGACGAGGTCACGTGTCTGGAGTTTCACCCGCGCTCGGCGCTGCTCGCCTCCGGCAGCCGAGATACCAACATCAAAATATTCGAGTACAGCAAGTCGTCGGTGAAGAAAGCTACCACGGTGATATCGGTGAGTGGTGCCGGTTTGTGTCGGAGATGGCCCGGGCGAGGAAACACTCAGGTCGTGTTCAGAATTAGAACCAGATGCTATAGTTTAGTGGGTGCAGCCATGTATTGTTTGCCGAGTTCAGAACTGTTGAAGGTAGTATCTCGGTAGAATTTGTGAGAGAACTTAGAAATGTATGCGCCCATAAGCTGAACTATCAGAGCTTATGCAGTACCCAACGGTGTTTTGATCTCGCCAGGACGCTTACTTCACTATAGTATACCGTTTGGGAACCACTGCTCAAGGGAAAATACCTCCGGGTATATAGCCTGTGCACGCTCGGAGCTCGTGTGGTGACCTCTGCTCTCCCTGGACAGGACGCGATGCCGGTGCGGTGTCTGAGCTTCCACCCCAGCGGCGACTACCTGGTGGTGGGTACCGACCAGCCGGCGGTGCGCGTCTACGACGTGGCCACCGTCCAGTGCTACGTCAACCCCTTCAACGTGCAGCACCACCAGGACCGCGTCACCACCGCCCAGTTAGTCTCACGGGGTAGCGGCGTGGACGTGCTGACGTCCTACACCGCAAGGGATTGGCGGCTTATTTCCCTGACGCTGTCTGCCGTGCGAAGGAAAAATGGGTATCTCCAGGGATATCATCTGTATTTGCGATGAGAGGTTCTCGTTTGCACGCCGGCTTTTTTCAGGACATGCCGTAACCTCGCACCACGCCAGGGCACATTGGACCGTGTGTGATTTTGCCAACCAATCCGTGTACAAACCGGCTGCAAATGTGGTCACCGGCATTTCAATTTTCTGTCCCACGAATGTCCCCCCCCATCGCCATGAATTGTAAAGTTCTGACAGGCGTTGGCTGAAGTTTCGTGACTGCCTCTTCACCTCCTGAGCTTCGTCACTGGTTCCGTGTCATCACCTCCTAAGCTACGTCACTGGTTCCGTGTTTTCACCCCTGAGCTACATCACTGGTTCCGTGTTTTCACCCCTGAGCTACATCACTGGTTCCGTGTTTTCACCCCTGAGCTTCATGACTGGTTCCATGTTTTCACCCCTGAGCTACGTCTCTGGTTCCGTGTTTTCACCCCCTGAGCTACGTCACTGGTTCCGTATTTTCACCCCCTGAGCTACACCACTGGTTCCGTGTTTTCACCCCTGAGCTACATCACTGGTTCCGTGTTTTCACCCCCTGAGCTACATCACTGGTTCCGTGTTTTCACCCCTGAGCTACGTCTCTGGTTCCGTGTTTTCACCCTGAGTGACGCGTCTGGTTCCGTGTTTTCACCCGGCCCTGAGCTACGTCACTGGTTCCGTGTTTTCACCCCCCTGAGTGACGTGCCTGGTTGCCCGTGTTCTCAGCTGGTCGGCAGACGGTCGGAGCTACGTCACCGGCTCCTACGACGGCACCATCAAGCTGTGGGACGGCGTGTCCAGCCGCTGCACCAACACCTTCACCAAGGCGCACGACGGCAACGCCATCGCCAGCGTCATGTTCTCCAAGAACGGCAAGGTAGGTCTGCGCCAGCTCTGTTCGAAAACATGGAAATCCTGAGGCGAACTATATGCTTCCATTTAGATTGTTTGTTGTGTCTCGTGGTGGTACAAAAATTATATTTTGATATGAGGGCGTCTCTTGATTCAGATTTGTTTCAATGCATGTTCATACGGGCGAGTTTCTGTTCCAATCGCCAGTGAGGAAGGTATGATTAAAGCAGCGGGCGCTTCTCTAAGATTGATCGGTTATTGAGACATCGGGGCACGCCTACCTCTGCGACCGTATAGCCCCCCTACGACTGAATAGTTACCATTGAACACACCAGCGCGCCTGTGGCGACGCCCCGTGATTGTCTTTCTGTGACATCCGCGGTGTGTTTCAGTACGTGCTGTCATCGGGAAAGGACTCGATGGTGAAGCTGTGGGAGCTCTCTACCAGTCGATGTCTGATCGCCTACACCGGGGCAGGAACGCTAGGTACAGCCGACAGTCAGAAACGCGGAACTGACTGCGATTTAAAGCATTCTCTTGTCTACTAATGCATTGTCACATTCGTAGGAAACGCTGGGAATTCATTGAGGTCTTCTGTGTTGATCTGAGTTTCCACGGTTTAATTCAATGACCATAATGGCATGACTGTTCAAAATTTGTGATGCAGACGGCAGAATACGGAACCATTCACAAGCAGCATATTTATTTGACGGAAAGGTCCCGCTGTTATCCGCCTCACACATGCAGTCATATCGTTGGATTTCCCCTAAAAATCCAAGACAGGAATGCATGACTGATGTAGAACACCTGCCTAAAACGACGATGAAAACATCGTGATTTTTGATGTCTCCAATTGATTCATTAGCACTCGGAATGTCTTTACTGCAGCACGTGTACTGATCCACCACGGCGCTTTCTCTGAAGCTTGAGGCGTCCGTGGCTGATCCGCGCTGTTGACATGCTGCAGGGAAACAGATGCACAGGAGTCGTGCCATCTTCAACCACACCGAGGACTACGTGATGCTTCCCGACGAGGCCACCAAGAGTCTGTGCACGTGGGACTCGCGAAACGCCTCCCGCAAACAGCTCATGTCGCTCTGTGAGTGTCGCCGCCAAACCCGCATAAAGTGAATAGTGACTGTTTAAATACTGTTTACAGACGATTTACATGACAATTAAATTGACTATGCATGGGGGCGGTTACAGCTGGGGTGCTGAGGACTATGCGGATCCGCCGGCCGTCAGCGGGGAGCGGTTGGATTCTAGTTCACCTTCTCTTTGTTTAGATTTTTTGTGTCACCAGAATGGTTTCATCCCTCTGGTTTTGAAACTGAAGCTGTCCAACGGAATTGAGTTAGTTCCCTTGGTAGATGTCTGATGTTACGTGATTGGTTCAACAGATGCGCTCACTTCCCCCTGGGTAAACTAACGGGGAAGTAGGATTAGGCCTGGGCCGCATAGCTATAACATGAACTTGCACCATTAAAACTCGGTGCTGCTCCTTACCACATGTTTGCCAACATGTGGTAGGGAGACGGGACTTGGAATTGTGATAATTAGTCTGCATGGTGCAACTTGGACCGTTTAAACAGTACCGCTGCCTAGCATTGCTCCTATGGATGACGATGCATAGAGGTAATACCCCATCCGTTCTGTGGTGCAGAGAATGAGAACTAATTCCTCGAGTGTCCTTTAGTGGTTTTCTGCGTACCATAGCGTTCAATTCGGTATAACATGCATACCCACTTTGAAGGTGGGACAGGGTTTGAACATGTTACTAGAATCGCCGCCCGCCGCCGTTCTTTAAGAAACCGTTGTACCTTATAATAGGGTTGCCAGATTTGCGAAATTCCGTGGTCCGCCATTGCTAGTGTCGCTGAGGCGGCTGCATGCGTCGCTGCTGTCTGACCGGCCTCGTGTCCCCCCCCCAGGCCACAACTCCCCAGTGCGCCACATCGTCCACTCTCCGGTCACCTCGGCCTTCCTCAGCTGCTCCGACGACTTCAGGGCCCGCTTCTGGGTCCGGCGCACGGCTGCACACTGATCACTGTCTGTGCAGTGACGTCACAGGTCACGTGACGTCCGCCACTGGCCCTGCGTGGTTAGTTGTGCTGGACTGCCTGCCACCGGCACGCCGCTCCGCTGGTAGACTTGGCGCCAAATAAGCACACGGGAGCACCAGGGAGGTGTTTTATATCGGGCAGCGATGGCGTCGCCACGGTCCCACTGCCGCGATTAGTGGTCTCATGCCGCCGGTTTCGTTGAAAAACGAGTTTGCGGAAGAGGGGGAGGGGCGAGGAGCAACGTATCTATTGGAGATCCTGTTGCGGACGTGCGTTGAATAAGTGCCCATAAAAAGTGCAGTTCCAGTGCGCTTTTGTCAATGGAAGTGTTTGTAGCATGGACGCAGCCATCTGTATGTGAACGTATTCCATTTCTGATATTGAACCGTTCGCCATGTTTACATCGACTTCCGGACCGGACGCGTATATATAGAGTACACGTCTGCAGCGCCGACAACCTCGCCCGTGTTTCCCGCTCTGCGAACGCTCGCCTTACTCTGCTAGCACAAACGAAGAACGGGCGTTCGCCCTTTCTTCGAAGGTGGATAAATAGGGGCATTTTCCCATTAAGAGACATCGGTGCGCAGCAGGAAGATTCGGCTTAATTCTCCGAGACTGAGTTAGGAGTACTGAGCTATCTGTAGAGCACAGTCCGAGTCTGAGGAGACGAGCCGGTGTATGAAGTGTGCAAAACGTAATGCATGTACATACCGTGAGTGTCATTGCGCACGATGATTTTCGGTGTTCGTCTTCATTATATTACATAAATACATCATCGATTTGCGAATAGGAAATACTTCGGGCGGTGTACTTTGCTATCGCCACACGCTTGGCTAAATACAATCACCTGATCAACCATGCGCCAGCCGGCATCCGGACTAAATCTCCGGACCTTACCAGCCTGGGCACATGGAAAATCACAGGAAAGAACAGAATCACTCAGGCCCTATCCCTCCCCGACGAGCACAGCCCCGCTCAAAAGCAGCCGCCCTGAGAGCTCAGTGAAGTGGCTACCCGGGGGAGTGTTCATCAGAACATGCCGCCGCGCGCCTTCCGGTCGGCTCCACGCCGCGCCTGCGTGCTCTTGTGTTCAGCTTTCCGTCTTCGGTTCTGCACCACCTGCTTGCTTTGACCTTGTCCCCTCGGTCCCCCTGAAAATGGCAACATGATCGTGTTCTAAGACCAGCCGGTATAATTATGATAACAGGGCGCACAATACTGGCGAGGATACTCAGGAAAACACAATATCAGAAAAGCTACAAGACTAATGTGGGTGTGATACCATATTTTACGATAAACCCAGTGAATTTTCACATATGGTCCGCTTTCCATGACCAAAATAATGGTCTTCTGGGAGGGAAACACCTTGTTTCAGAAACTCTGGCCATGCCCCGGGAAAAATCTAAGTTTTGGTTCCTGAGACTACACTTTCAACACCAATTTATACCACTTCGAATGCACGCCTTCACGGTACGGCTGCCGCGGTCCCTCCCGTAGTCCCTACACCAGACACTGACCTACGACGTCCCTGTCGGGAGGTGGGCCCTGCCTGCCGCCGCGACCTCTCCTGCCGCCCCGCTGCTGCTGCTGCTGCTGTCGGCGCGCCTCCTGGCGAGCGCGCACCTCCTCCGGGTTCTGCACGAACTGGTCGCGCGGCGGGCCAGCCCCGGCCGGCTCCTCCACCGGGTCCGGCCGCCGCCAGCGGGAGCTCTGCAGCGGTGCACTGAGCCGAACACCCCTGCAGCAGGGTCGAAGGGTCAGTGTCGCGACAGCAGTCAAGCGTATTGTACATGTATGACAAAGTATTCCATAGCGAGAGGTCCACTCGTCGCACTCCGTGCTGGGAGTGTGGGTCTTTCACATGTTTGGAGTAATATATTAGGCAGGATAAATACTCGCAACATTTTTCCAAGAGCATATTTAGGCGAACGGATGCAATGTTGTGAAGCCCCAGGACTTGACGCCACCTATCGCTCTGCCTTTTGAGCAGCCTCCGGCGAACTTCAGGCACTTACCGCTGTTCCTCATCTTCCTCCTCCTCCGGCTCTTCCTGCCCCGTCGTGCCGTCGTCGTAGGTGTCATCGTACTCATCTTCGTACTGTTCGCCGCCGGCGGCCGCCTCGTACACACTGCCATCTGTTGTCAGCGAGCCGAACAACTCGTATCGCTCCCGGACGCCGGAGGCGCGCAATTCCGACTTGTCAGCCAGCTCCCGCGCCAGCCGTGCCTTCGTCATTCTGATGGTGCGGATACATGGGTGGTGTTATATGGCGCAACATAACCACGGCAAAATAATTACGGAACAATTTTGAAGGAAAAAATTATTTCACCAATCGACGCACTCATCAATTCTCTCAAATGTGGCTAAGTAGCATGTTCTGGCTGCGAATGGTTTTCCGGCCACCTAAAATAGGTGACGGACGCAGGGGGAGGAGAGACACTAGGATACTATCCCGACACTTTAGGATACCATCCTCTGTGCGTGATGTGACTCCCGAGTACGCTTTTGATTGCGATCCGAAAGTCTGTTTCACTGTTTCAGGTCTGCACTTTTTCCTTGGACCTCGAGTGTTCGTTGAAGCTCCAAATACAAAGTATGCAGACATCTAACCACAACCACTATCACCAGCATAAAAAACGGTGGGGGTGGTGACTCTTTCAACTCTTCCTAACAAGAAACGTTCCCGTACAACACTGTTCCCCTTAGCGCCATTACCGCTGACCACTAGGTATAACGCTGCAGATTAGCCCGCGAGAACAGCTAACCTTCGAGAGGGTGCCTACTACCTGCACCAACACGAGCCACAGCGACCTACAAACCCCTCACCTCACGGCCATAACTCACCGTTTTCCCCGGTGGTACGCCGTCACGTCCGCGTCGTCGCGGCTTATGACGTCATACTCGTCGCCGTCGAACACGTTGCGTCGCGACGCGAGCATTTGGCTGAGGACGGGCCGGGGCACGTCGGGCGGCGGCGGCTCGGGGGGCGCCGCCTCGGCCGTGCGGTCCAGGGCAGCCAGCTGAGGCGGCAGAGAGTCCTCCAGCACAGCGTTGATCACCAGCTCCGTGCTGAAGCCGTAGTGCTGGAGACACGCCTGAGGGCAAAGTAATAATTCACTGGCTAGATAAACTTGATCTGAGCGCCTTTCACAAGTTGGTTACCACAACAGTCCGCCTGACGCTAGCAACCGATTTATTGGATATTCGCTTAAAATAAATAACGCCAAGGGAGTTTGAACAATCTTCCGAACCTATGCGGCGTCCTTTGAGCGTACAGTTGTCACTGGATTGTGAACAACGCCGTAACTCGCAAATATGGGCGCAATATACCCAAGCCCCTGAAAGCGCCCAAACATTCCTATATGTCCTATATACACTCCCCTAACACACACGCACCCCCATTATTCGCAAACATCAGCGGCATTTGTGGGAGAGTGCCGAGTATGTGTTTCGCCCCGTACCGTGACAAAGCTGTTGCTGAGGTCCGGCAGCAGGTCGCGCACGTGCGACACCATCGACTCCAGCTCTACACCGGTGGGGGTCGCTGCTTCCTGGCCGGAGGCAGCGGCGGCGACCGGCTCCGGCGGCGACTGGTCGTTCTCCAGCGGCGGCGGTGACTCGGAGCTGGCCGCCTCCACGCCCAGCACCGCGTCCAACACGTACTCCAGCCGCGCCGGGTCTCTGGGCGCCGCTGGTCAAGGAGGGAAACCACAGAGAAGGACGCCGACAGCGCCAGAAATGCACGGTAACGCCACACAGGGCATTGTCAGAGGTAGAGTCATGACTGTGCTACACTGCATCCAGCTGGGACGTTGCCCGGTAGCACGTGATAATCAGCATCACTAGAAACCTGGCGGTGCGAGCTACCCCCGCACCCTCTCGACCGGTGCCACTCGTGCGTCAAAGGATACAGCTCGGGGCAGCCGGCGCGCACGGTCTCGGCGTCCCCGCTCAGCGGGTACTGCAGGTTGTAGTCGGCCAGAAAGTGCTGCTCCCCCAGACACTCAGTCATCAGCTCCATGTACTGGTCTCCGTGCGACTCCAGCGACTCCCTGCCATAGAACCACACAGATAGCATAAGCCCTGTTCCGTCTGTCAGCACAGTTTTGTCAGCACCAATCAGCGGGCCGCGTTGCGCCTACGTCACAGGACTGTAGCCTCTTCCCGGGAACTTAGTTCTAGAGGTTTTACGGGCTGACGGCCTGCTGTTGTGCTGATGAAAAATAGTAACTGCACGAAGTGGCAGCCTAATATTTTTTAATGGTATAAAGGTTTAAGTTCCCCTTGCTTAGCACAAACTAGAGGCAATTATGGCGCTGATGTTTCTTTTCTGGAGGAGAGGTTAGAGGTCCTGCTGACAAAACTGTGCTGACAGCTGGAACAGGGCTATAGCTACCAACGCAGTGGACACGTTGAGCCAAGATACCTTTACTTTAAGGTATGTTCAAGAGGAATTCCTTCATCTTTGGGTCGTGTGTCAAACTGCTGTAAATGGCGCTGCTCGCCAACGAATTTGTGAGAATACACGATGACCAAGTTCATCCCAAATGCAACAAACATTTCACCTTCCAATCTGGACGTATTTTTGCAAAAATCTGGACAATTAATCATTAAGTTTCCCATGTTATATCCTATGAGGTGTGACGTCACACCCGGTGATCTGCGCTTGCTGTTGAACTTTGAGCAGCCCCGCTGACTCCCTCCCACCGGCATACAACCAAACAGCCAGTCTGCCCTGCCGAACCGCATGACCTGAGCACCATCGCTGACCTGGCTTGTCCCGGGCGCTCCGCCTCCCTCAGCGGCCTCAGACAGCAGTAGTCCACCAGCCGACGAAACAGGCACAGCAGCGAGTGGCGGGCCAACTGCAGGTGCCGCCGCACAACGTCGGCTGACGGAAACTCAGCTTCCGAACTGGATGACAACGACTCCAGGCGCCGCCACAAGCGCGGAATCACTGTGTCGTAGAATGCCGCCAGCCTGAAAAAGGTGTCGTGCTATCATATTTGGTTGTGGTTCCTTTTTGTTTAGCCACGTTGGATGACCCCCATCAGCCGAATGTTTAAGCCGAGAGACGAAAATGAAACATTCAAAGAAATGTTCTTAATGAAAGGGAAACAAAAGGAAATCAAGCCAGGAGAAGGGATTCCTAATGTTTCAATTCATCCGCCTCATATATATACAAACTTGATACCCCAACATGTCAGCACCTTCCTTAAACGAACCTCACACAGGCTTCCACAATGCTTAACAGTTTCATACCTGACAGGCAGCTTGGCTTCAACGAAGTATGGGCTACCCTCCGGGTAGACCATAACGAAGGCGTCTAGGGCGGAGGCCAGGTCCACCAGGTAGAGTAGAACGTCCCAGAGCTGTGACCAGCTGAGCTGGCCGCTGCCCAGCTGCTGCGTGCCGCACACTCTCTCCTCCAGTCGACCAAGCAGCTGACGAAGCGGACGTCACGCTCACTCATCAGCGTGATCCAGCACGGCACACACGCCAACCTCGCAGGCGTTGCCTCCCGTGCGGTACCTACGGCTGAATGTCAACAGCGCAGCCGCAGCATGTTTAACACACATACATCACGACTAAGCAGCAGTTGGGAGCGTCATACCTCGGGCATGGAGAGGGCAGCCATCTGCAGGTCCTGCGTGTAGGCCGGCTGCTGGGTGAACAGGTTGGCCACCTGGCGCTGCAGCAGCTGCGTGTTACCGGCGGCGTACACGGCGCAGAGATCCAGCAGGCGAGGCATGTCCCAAAGGTAGTTGTCGTACACCAGCGAGGCGAACAGCGCCGGCGACATGTGGTGCTCCTGCCAGCCGGTTACACGTCAGACACCCGCTCCTGAGGGGTGGTTACACGTCGTACGTGTGCTGCTGCCGAGGAGTGGTTATACAGCAGATATGTGCTCCTGCGAACTGGTTACATGTCAAACACGTGTTCCTATGCTACAGAAACATGCCGGAAATCCTAAAAGCTGAGATTCTCCAGAACTTACAAATGTGCAATGAAGAAAAATAGTGTCTCCTCAAAGTGGATACACGCCAGATAAAGACACCGCGCTATGCTGATGTGGACGCTTGGGTAGAGACATTGAGCCTTCGTCACGAAGAACTGTCACCCGATCTAGCCTTAAAGGAAATGTGCCACCTTCATAATGGGATTTGAACTGAGGTAGCCATGTGATAGAGCATGTTAACAAACCACTGGATCAATATTTCATTTGTCCCAGAACCTTTCGTTCGCGGAGAAAAGTAAGTTCACCCTTACCGACCCCATCCCCCTGGTTAAGTTTACGTGCAATGAGGCGATCTAAGAGAAGTGACGTCATGCTCAATGCCCGCTGCGCGTACGGCACGGACAAATTGTTATTGCTTGGAGGCGTAGACATCTTTACAATCCACGTGCTAAACATGACTCTGGTGTTGTCGATCATAATCGCGTATAACTTGCTTTATTGGTTATATTGAAACATGAAATATGTTTTGATATGTGAAGAAAAAATGAAAGACATTGATGAATACCACATTACCTCCTAATGTTGTTCTCTTTTTAGCTAAAAACGTCTATTTTGTATTCATTGTCATGTTTAGCGCAAATCAGCCATGTTCAATCTTGAAAAAAGTGGTACCACCTCATACGCCGAGTTGACGGCGCGCCAACTTGGGGACATTTTATTGCAACAGAGGAAAAAACCAAATAACAGGTTAATCATCCATTTTCAGCCAAAATAGGGCCAAACCAGCAAACAGACCGATACACGGAATTGCAGGAATGCTGCTGACAGACAAGAGGAGATCGCGTGCTTCCACTAGAGCCCACCTTGCTCTCCTTGTAGGTGGCCATGCGCAGGGTGACACGCAGTGCGAGGTTGGCCACCGTCTGCACAGCCTGCCGGAGCGGCGGCGCCGGCGGCAGCAGGTGCAGCTCGTGCGGCCGCGGCAGGGCCTGCAGGGTGCCGTCCAGACACGCCGCCAGCGAGAGGTCGTGCACTACCTGGGACCAGAACCTGCCGCACAGGTCGGGTCACGTCACTGACCCACCAACACAAGCCACCCGGCGGTAACGTCCCGTGGCCAGATCGTACAACAAATCAAGATGCAGAAGGCGGTTAAAGTCATTCCGTAGGACACGGAATAACGGCGAGCGATTCGTTCCGTCTCCACCGATTGGCCGATTGGCTCCGAAATCAACAAATCCAAATTTAGCTTGTTTCGAAACTACGGAATTTGAAGCAAACTTCGATAACAAAACTGCAGGGATTACGGTTCAGCTGTCCAACACAGGCCTGTAAAATTTTAGTCATCAACCGTGCTTGAAAAGGCACAAATATTCTGACTATACTAGAGAGAAATCAGAAACTCCTCACTATAAAAAACGACTAATGTTTCGCTAATTCTGATACAACAACTACAGGCCAGACAGGTTCAGAATTGTCACACACAGATAGCTGCCGACTCAGCGCCGGTTTTCACCACCCACATGTGGTAAGGCCGCCGCAGCAGCCATCGCAGGTCCTCGATCAGAAGGTTGATGCCGGCCAGCCAGCCCTCCTGGAGTCCCTCCTCGCCTGGGGGCCAGCTGAACGCGATGTAGTCCCGCGGCTCCACCCAGCCCTGATGCTGCCCACGTGCGTGCATGGCGGATGTTAGACTGGGGCTTAAATCGAAGACAACTGAGCACGAGCGTGACTGAGCTCAGTTTAAAGGGAATGTGGCACCTTGGTCGAATCCTGGAATTTAGTGTTATTGGGCGTACTTTTAGTCAAAAATAATGAAACCAGTCACGATTTCTCTAAAAATGTACAACAAGCTAAATATTTGGTTTTTAAAAATACTCCTCTAGAAAAAGAAATAAATATCAGCCTGTGGATGATGTCACGATCTGGCAACCACTACCATACTTGAAACGCTTCAAGGGCTTCGATTGGATGATGCTCATCGTGACGTCAGCATATGTCGTCACACCATTAGCTCACAACAATGGCCGCCGGCGACGGGGGCTGAGGGGGCTGGTGTCAGGTAGGTTTTAGCTTTTTTCTACGGAAATATCGAGTTCCAAGACAAATGAAATATGGAGTACCGGGTTTTCCGACCTGCTTTACAACTTGGCTATCTCAGTTGAAATCACGTTGTGAAGGTGCCACATTCCCTTTAAAGAAGTATGAGGCTGATGGTTACATTGGAGTTGTCTACTTCTTAAATATTGACTGAAAATCCAATCAAAATGTAAATTACACGCACAAGAAAATAGAGGCAAATACACTTAATTTAAAAGCTTCCCGCAAACCCAGAAAATTCCGTCGCAGATTTGAACCCCGGTGATATTTTATATTACAAAATAAATAAACTCAGTCAAGAGACAAGGTACATACAAAACTAAACTACACCATGAACAAGACATGCCATGTGATCTTTCTCACAGTCAACCACAAATAAATTGCCTGTACGGATTCAGCTGTCTTAAAAAGGATAATTTGTACCGGAAAAATATAATTTCCCCGATTTTTGTACCATTTCTTTTTTGTAAGATATATTATTAAAGAATAAGATGTTATACCTAACAAAAAAATAGAATGAGCTCCACACATAACCCAACACTAATATCTAGGTTATAGACAAGACATAAAACACCTGTATCGTTGCCTGATCCAAGTTTATTGCTATCCTCATTTAAAGGGAACGTGGAATCTTCATAATAAGATTTGAACTGAGATAGCCATGTACTAGAGCATGTCGAGAAACCACTTGATCCATGCTTCATTTGTCCCAGAACTTCCCGTTCGCCGAGAATAAGTAAATGTTCACCCCTACCGACCCTGTCCTCCCCGGAGGTGACGTCATGCTCGTCACGCGTCTTTAAACCCAACGTAATAAACATATTTTGGCGCCGCCGATTACAAACGCGTATAAATTGCTTTATTGACCAGTTCGAGACGTGAAAGATGTTGCAACAAATCAAGAAAAGTCGAAGAAATTTACAAATGTTACTTTTATTCCTAATGGTAACTTCTTTAAATTAAACACGTTTAATTTGTATTCGTCTTCAGTATTGATGAAACTGAAACGGGTTCTGTCTAGCACAAGGCATTTCCCAGCTAATACGCTCATTTTACGTCACGCTAATAAGGGGACTTTTTAATGTGAACAGAGGAAAGCGAAAAAAACAACTATAGTCATTTTCAGCAGAAACAAGGCCAAATCAATCATTTTAAACATTTCACGTAAAACTACCACAGTCTGGAATCGCACCACGGTGCCACATTCCCTCTAATGATCGGGTCCGGCAGTAGGCGTGACAAAATCGAGCCGCCCTTCAGCTACATTCCCTGCACAGCGCACCAGACTCCTGGGAGCGACACTCACAATGGCGCCGACCTCTGTGTCGATGCCGCCTTTGTTGACGGTGATGCGCAGGTTATCAATGGGCGGGGGTGAGTCCGACCGAACAGTGCGCGTCTTCGCCTGTCGAAGGGATCAGACACCAGCGTCTACAAGGTGGAAGCCGCATGGAACGAGGGCACCTACTGGCGAAAGTACGGCTCGGACACAACTACACAACTAGTTGATGATGGTGGGTAACATAGCAGGAATTCAAAAATATAAAAATGCTAACAATAGTAAAATGTAATAGGTACTTTAGCACAAATGGAGACCATGAATGGTGGGTGAGATGTTCGGAAAGCTCACAAGTGCATAGAATAATGGCAACAATTTTCTTGAGTACAATCAATGGAGTAAACTCTGAACGAATCAGGCCAAGAGAACACTGAAAGTAACAAAACACAGCAATGCTCGAAAGTAAATACAACACTTTAATAGGACCGGCTGAAGCTGCCCCAGGCCTGGATATACATCTGATCTCTACCTGACACCTGACGGTCGGCTTGGAGAAACAAAACGATACGCTTTTAAAAACCAAAGGACCGTGCAATACATATACACATACCTTCGCACCCCCAGGCATGACCACACCGTTTTTCTTGCTTGGATGAAGTTATTTAGACGTCACACAAAGAAGCTAAGGCCATAAGAAAACCTGAAAAAAACAGCAGTAAAACCATGTATCTCAAACAAATTTGGTCCAGATCACGATACTCTGACGCAAGCATGCGCATCTCTTCCCACAAAACTCCATGAAACTTTGATCGCGTTGACGAATAGTCATTTGATACTCCACATAGAAGCTTCTAGCTTGCAGTTTCCAAACAAAGTGCAAAACCAAGCAACATTACAAGGAAACCATATTAATTTCATCTCTATCCCCGGAGAATGAGTCAATTATGTGCACAATTTTCGAGCCTAGGGCAAATATTCGTAAAAGCAGATGCTCGTATGCGTAATGTTCGTACGCAGATATTTGTATGCGTAGTGCTCGAAAGGCTGTATTCGTAAAAATAATGGTCTTGCGGGAAAATATTCCAAAGGCGCTCGTGTTCGTATTCCAGATGCTCGCAACCGCGAATGTTCATATAACTAATGTTCATGGGTGCTAATGTTCGTAGGGTTAATGCTAGTAAGTGTTTATGTTCGTACGCCCTCATATGCATAAGCACTTACGTTCGCGCGCGTTAAACAGAATATGGCACCTCGATGCAATTTCTTATTGTAGAAGCTTCAGGAGCAATACTTATCTTAAATTAAAGATGTGGCCTTAGTCCTGCTAAAAATAGCCAATTAGCCTAATAATTAGTTTTAGTTAATTCACCTCTGTGGAGGTATACAATCTCCCAATCGAGTGACATCAAATCGGCGTACGGTTTGGTGATGCTTTGTGCCCAATTCGGGAGAGGAGCTGGAGGTACCATGGGGGAGGATCTGGAGGTGCTGCAGGAGGAGCCAGAAGTGCTATGGGAGAGGAGTCCAGGGGAAAGTAATGCTTGGTTAGGGCACGAATTCTTACGCAGTGCGCTTTGAGACAATCATGAATTTTCCGCCGTGCACCATACTAGAAAATTTACGCAGTGTAAGAAGCTTGTGGATTTTTTTACATTTTCGTAAGGATTTTTCGTAAATAAAATATAATTTTCGTAAGTAAACTGTGCTTATAAATGTTTATTTTTCTTTAAAATTGTTTAACACTTTCCACGACAACCACTCCTGAATCAACTAGCATTTTCATTGATCTGTTGGAAGGTACCCACGATTTCAAAGTGGCCCCATCTTACGTAACTGTCATAGCTGAGAAAACCAATTCGTAAAACACCCAGGAAAAGCCTATGCTCGGCAATCGTTTGCCTCAGAACTCGAAATCCTCGTAAAAGGATAAACCCCACCTGAAATCAGAGGCAGATCCAAGTTGGATGAGGGGTGAGTCCTCCCCTAAATCCCAAAATACGCCCTCCTGAGCCTAAAAAGTATGCTTCTTGACAAGGAACATGCCTCGCTCGTAGAAGACTATACAATACTAGACAGAAGTGCCCTAAATGCGTCTGATCATGGACCAGTTTTGATCAGCCTAGCAGTATCAGCCCAGCTGAGGCAAAGTTGCAGGCATTATACCAGGATTGATTGGGAGAAGGCCAAGAGGAGCGGGGCTATCAGGAACTACCGGCTCAGCATTAGAAATCAAATGTCTGAGATTGGCAGCACTGAGGAAGTAGCTGAGGCACTGAAAAAGGCAGCGACCAAACTCCCAAAGAGAGGAAGATTAAATAAGGCAAGTCGATGGTGGGATCCACTACTAATAGAACTGTGCCAGGCATGCATTGCAGCGAAGCTAGCCTGGAAAACCGCGCGAAGTGAGGACAAGGAGAGGGAAGAGCAAATTTTCCGGAGGCGGAAGAGGGAATATCTAGATCAGCAACGAGACCAGAGACTGCAGCGGCGTGTATCCGAGGATGTGAGACTAGAGAGGGAATGTGCTAAGCTATCTGCCAGTTACTTCAGAGTCATGTGTAGAAGGAAGTCTGCTCGAGCCATTGAGCGAATGTGTGTAGACGGTCATGAAATCTCTGACCCCCTGGAGATAGCGTAAGCTTTTCTGCTTCACTTTGTTGAAACGGGGCGCCCTCTCTAAGATGCTGACTTCGATGTAAGCTGGGAAGAAGTTGTAGAGGGAGTTGTAGGCACGGTGTGTGGCAGCTATGAGGCAAGATTTTCACATCTTCAACCCGTCCAAGAGATAAATGAGCAGGTCTCAGACGCGCTTCGATCCCTGAAGCGGAACAAGGCGTCAGGCATCGACGGGGTAACTCCGGAGCACCTAATAGAAGCGGAGGGAAGTCTTAAAATAGCTGAGTGCTTGCAGAACATCTTGGAAACTGTCAGTATACCAGAGAGCTTTAAATACGGTCTGATCATCCCGATCTTCAAAGGTCATGGGAGTGACCCTTTGGCCAGGGCTAGCTATAGGGACATATCTGTGCTTACCATTCTGTGGAAGATTTTTGAAAAGATATTGGTTGCGAGGCTGAGTGAAGACTTGCAGGAGGCAGGTATTCCATCGGAATTTCAATTCGCGTACCATAAGAATCGAGGTGCGTTACAAGCCAATTTCATTCTTCACGAGCTTATTTCCGCCAACAGGGACTTGGGGAGGACGGTGTATGGGGCCTTTCTTGAGGTGAGGAAGTGTTTCAACTCCATCTGGCATAACGGCTTAATATACAAGCTAATATGCGCTGGTATGGTATATCCGCTAGGATGGTCATTGTACTTCGGAACCTATACAAGGAATTTAATTTTAGAGTGAAAGTTGCTGGCATGGTATCGAGAGGGGGCAAGATAGATCAGGGACTCAAGCAAGGAGGTGTTCTATCAACCAGCTTGCTCACACTATTCATGGATGATAAAATCAAGGTATTGCTGGACTCTGGAAAGGGGGCAGCCATCGGGGATAAGCGAGTGCCCATAATAGCCTATGCGGACGATGAAGTCCTAATCAGTACGGATCCAGCAGAGTTCCAGGATATGCTAAACATAGCAGTGGGGCACAGCCACCTATGGCATTACAAGTATAATGCTGCGAAGAGTAAGGTCCTGGTGTTCGGTAGTGTGAAAGACTACACATGGAAGTTAGGAAATAAAATCATGGAACGTGCAGGTGAGTACAAGCACCTGGGGATTATTGTCACCGCGGACAGAAACAAGGAAAAGGATTGATGATGGCATGAATAGAGCAAGAAGAGCCCTGTATGCGCACTGTGACAAGGGGCTTAATATAAAACGCACTAGTCCATTGTCGCTCTACACGACATGGAGGATATACACGGAACCGATCCTTCTTTACTCACTGGCTGTCACAAGGCTTACTGCATCGGATTTGCGATACTTGGAGCAAATGATGCTGCGACTCTTCCGCTTGATGCAAGGACTCCCGACCAGAACTCAGAACATCGTAGTATATTCCATGGTGGGGGCACCACCCTGTCGGATACTGACCATGAGAGTGGCTCTGCAACTCATCGGGTTATTACTGCGAGACGCGGAGGAGCATACGCTTACAAGATATGTACTCCTGCATGGGGCAGCAAATAAAGAGCGGCTGAGTAGCCTAGTACGGCAGTGGGAGGCGATGCTGTGCGAGCTCGAGCTTCCGAGCATGCATCAGCTCCTGACAGATGTGACCGGGGAAGCCAGCAAGTGCTGGGATAAGGTGACCCGGGATGACATTGCACGAGCGATCCAGGGTAGCATTAATGACGCTGGTCAATCACTCATGAGCGTGCGATGGCTCCCAGGCCTGATGAGGGATGAAGAGCGTTACATGGCCCCACGTAACTTCTGGCCGGCAACTAGGTATAGTGTGATACGAAGGCTGGCCACTCTAACAAGATTAAAGCTGCTCACGGGGCATTCATGGCTCGCACTGAGTAACATCAGGAGGGATAGCGGCCAGGACCCGATCTGCCCTCTCTGTCGGAGTGCCTTGGAAACTATGGAGCACCTCTTATTCGAAAGTGAAGGGCTGACAGAAGAGCGCAGGTGGGCGCAATATCGGTATGGAACGACACTGAGGAGGAACATGGCGGCGGGGAGTCTCATCATGAGCGTAAATGACGGAGAGAGTCTCATGATACACTACATTTACACAGCAAGGGTGCGGAGGGAATTAGCGGGAAAGCCATTCATAAGCGGTCCTTCCTAGAGCCTTCCTTCCCCGAACGCATGGTATGCTGTGGTGAATGTTTGGTTAAGGCCGTCAAAGTGTTGACGTTGCATCCAAAGGATGGAGCCGACCACCCAAGTATCAAGTATCAAGTTAACACAAGGTCTGCGATGTAAAAAGAATCCTGATCGGTATCCCATTGAAAAGTTGGTACGCTCGAATCATATCACCATGTCACCGTCAGTAGCAGAACAATGAGAGCTTGAGGACACACAAAATGCCTGCATAGGGAATTCCCCCAAAAGAACCAATCCTTCGGGTGGCACACAACTGAACCCTCTCCAGGAAAATTTGGTCATCCCTATTAAATGGGCCTCAAATCGCATTGCCATATTTCGGAAGAGGGTGGATAAGTGATTTATACAGAAGAGGAAAAGTGCGTGTGTCAAGATAAGCCATGGGCTTTTAACAACCATGAGTACTCTTGTGGGTTTCAGAATAGCTGAAGCTGCTTGCTGTTTGAAGTCCTGTTCAGTGTCAATCAGCACTACAACATATTTCTCAACCTCAAAATTCTGGAGGAATGTGCCATTCATCACGTAGGTGTACCCTCAGTTCAGACTGCCGATGTAAATGGCAACACATTTCCTGTTATTGAAAGGCATTTGCCACTTCAGTGACCAGTGGAGTACATTCTGAATGTCTAACTGAAGAGCATTTATGGAGGGCTGAGAGCTTGCACTGGCATACAGTTTTGTGTTGTCAGTTAACATGTTGATTCCACAGGAGACAACATCTGGAAAATAATTGATATAGACCGAAAAGAGGAGCGGCCCTAGGAACGAAACCTGCGGTACTTACTCCACTTGTAACCATGACAAAATTGGAGAGAGACAACCGGAACCCAATCAGAGAAAACCAAAAAATAATGGATGTATAATTGTAAAGACACAGGAGGCCTTATAAAAAGTCCTTAAAGGGAATGTGGCACCTTCACAACGTGATTTTAACTGAGATAGCCAAGTTGCAAAGCAGGTCGGAAAACCCAGTACTACATATTTCATTTGTCTTGGAACTCTATATTTCCGTAGAAAAAGCTAAAACCTACCTGACACCATCCCCCTCAGCCCCCGTCGCCGGAGGCCATTGTTGTGAGCTACTGGTGTGACGACATATGCTGACGTCACGATGAGCATCAGCCAATCGAAGCCCTTGAAGCGTTTCAAGTATGGTAGTGGTTGCCAGATCGTGACATCATCCACAGCCTGATATTTATTTCTTTTTCTAGAGGAGTATTTTTAAAAACCAAATATTGAGCTTATTGTACATTTTTCAGAGAAATCATGAGTGGTTTAATTATTTTTGACTATAAGTATGCCTAATACACCAAATTGCAGGATTCGACCAAGGTGCCAAATTCCCTTTAACTAACTAATAAGACAGGTTCGTTCGTTGTGAGGACTTTCTCCACTCGGAGTTCAAACAAGTTGATGGAGCTTTCGACCTGTATTTCAGGCCTTCGTCAGAAGTTTAGAATCACAATTCAAAAACAATCCTGATACAAATGGTGTTAAAAGCGCTAAATATTTCAAATCAGAAAGCTCAAGGTTAAGAGGACAACACACCTCTAGCTGGAAAATGACAAATGGAAATAACTTTACTAAATCAAGCAATTAAATACAGTTAAGGGCATAGGACCATATCTGACAAAATATAAATCCATAAAACGTTGATACTTTTAACGTAGATTGTGCAAGAGCAACATTAAAGTGTAACCAACAAAGTTCAATGATACAGTGATATTATAAGTACATTATGCATGAAAAACTTTAATGTGGCTTAGATTATCAAATGAAAGTGCACACTAATAATAGTACAGGAGGATCTATGCATAATTTTAGGAAACAGCTGAACAGAGGAAACAATAGTAAGTCCGTTCCAGGCTTAATTCAGAAGCACCTCAACGGCTGCCGCGGTGAATGATGGGCAGCCACCGGTCTGGAAGCCATGTTCCTGAGTTTCGGTTGATGTTGGAGTCATTCGGTGATATTATGATAGTCTCCACGACAGCCAATAGTTCTCATGTAGGCCGATTCTAGTAGAAGTCTAAGGTGGTAGTTTGTCTCATGATGGAGGATGTGGGCTTGGTCGAATTTTGGTGCGCAGTGTGTGTGTGTTCGCTGAAGGCTGATGTCTTGGATTGGGTAAGGATAGATATTTTCCAGCTGTCTTCATGCTCTTTAACTCTCGCCTGTAGTTCATGATCGGTCTCTCCAATATACCTAACTGGTTCACCATCCACCGGGCAGGAACACTCGATGCAGTAAACAACATTGCTGGTTTGCTGTTTAGGCAGGTGTTGTTTTACCATACTGCAAAGACAGGTAGTATTGCATCATGTGGGTAAGGATGGGTGCATTTTTCTCCCTGGTATATTGTGGATTAATGCAAACTTTAAGTGGCTGGCAGTGAAAATTTGAGCAATAATTTTGGATGGCTGGTGTGACTCTTCTGGCCTGCTGCCATACTTTGCAGATTGGGCCTTAGAATTTACCCCACAAATTGAACACGGGCTGCAAGCCGCCACTTATAGCATGATTCAAATAATTTGAAATTAATTCAGAGCCATCATGAGTAGGTCGGCTCTCTGCGTAGGCACAGGCATGCCTCCAGCACCCTGCTGCCACTTCCTGAGTGTCCTCCTCAACAGAGCTGTGTTGTGCCCAAATCTCACCGAACATTCTCTACATCTCTTGCAGAGTCAAATGCTTCTTTCCTCTCCCTCCTCGGCTAACTTTTTCTCTTCGCTTCACAGGGGCGTGCTGCTGGGTCTTTTGTGGCCCGTGTGATTGCCTCTGAGTGGTGACGGGCTGCGCCCACTACCCCTTCCCCCTTCTCAGAGGTGGTGCCGCTGTACCCTCACGCCAGTATTGTGGCCCTCTATCAGTAGCTGGTTACACTCGGCCAGTTGCGATCCCTTGTGTGCTGTCCGCTCGATGGCGCTGGGGTGGAATCGTGCATGGTTGGCTTGCAGCAGCTTGTGGGTGTGCGATGGTGGGCTTCCAATCCCCCAGTTTGCAAAGTATGGCAGCAGGCCAAAGCGAAACACACCAGCTATCTAAAATTCTCTCACCACCAGCCTCCAAAAATTTGCACCAATCTGTCATATACGAGGGAGAAAAATGCACACATTCCTACCCACACAATGCAATGCTACCTTTCTTATTAGTTACTTAGTTAAGGACTTTTTATAAGGCCCTGTCCTGTATCTTTATAACCATTCAGCCATTATTGTTTTGGTTTTCAGTGTCACCTTCCACACACCAGTCTCGCAAATCTGCGCCAGATTGATAAAATTCACACCACTCGCTCCTGTCTCCAGGGGCGCTCACACCAACAAGATCTCGTCGAAAATGCCATACTTTGCACACTGGCCAATCCCTGAGTTCCAGTCTGCAAAGTATGGCAGCAGGCCAGACGAGTCACACCAGCCATCCAAAATTATCACACCACCAGCCCAAAAAAATTTGCACCAATCTGCCGTATACCAGGGAGAAAAACGCACACATTCCTACCCACACGATGCAATACTACCTCTCTTATTAGTTAGTTAAGGACTTTTTATAAGGCCCCCTCATGTGTCTTCATATAACTATTCAGTCATTATCTTTTTGGCTTTCAGTGTCAACTTCCTTGCACCAGTCTTGGAAATTCGCACCAGGTTGATGAAATTCGCACCACTCACTCCTGTCTCCAAGGGCACTCGCACAGACGAGATTTCATCGAAAATGCCATACTTTGCTCACTGGCCTGAGTTAATTGATGTGTGCCCCCAAGATGACTGGTACTGATCTTTTGTACACCATCCAATCCCCGTCAGAAGCCGGTGACGAACGAAGTAAGAAACGGCTTCTATTCTGACAGTTTTTCCGGTCTCGTCGTGGTTGTCTGTTGTTGTTGTTGTTGTTGTTGTTGTTGTTGTTGTTGTCTGTTCTGAGCGCTGGTATCAGAGACCTAAAACTTTTGTGGATAGAAGGCACTTCCAAATGAATAAGCACCACGGTTGTCAATTTTCAAAATTTTCAAAATTTTGCCCAGAATTTTGCATTATGTGATTTTTAACTTTTATTTTTCTATTTTTTGCAAATTCATCTAGACTCTTCAAACTTGCACCCTTTTACATCAGGGAAATTTGTAGTTCACACAAAAAGTTGGAAAGAAAAAGCTTTAAATTTAGGGCTCCAAATTAGCTTTTAAACTTTGCACCCTAAATTTGGCATAAAACTCATGGTCTTAACTACAGGCTCGAAATATCTGAAGGTACAGCAGTTCAGGTTCTGAGTCAAATATCAACTTAAAGGCCGGTTTGTGCAGTACTGCACAAACACAGAAACAAAACAAAAACGGAAATTTAAGGGTCCTTTTTGGCCCATTCCGTGAAGGTCTGCATTTCCCAAAATATCATTCAAACCCTTATATCTTCCGATCTAATTAAGATAAATTAGTTCCCATTTCAGATAATACAAGAGAATAGCCTCCTTTATTATATATTTAGAGATAAAAACTTTCAGGCTGAAACTTTTCATTTTATAGGCAAAAATAAAATATAAGTTTTTAAAATTTTTATTCTCAGCCCCCTGGTTTCCAGACCATGATAGCTACGGTATTGAACTTAACACGGCTGGATAGAAAACTTCGTTGCCGTCATTTCTCTCGCTGACACCCCCCACTTATCTCTTACGGCTTCCGCGCTATAAGCCGTAAAATGCATTTCAAAGTGGTAATTTTATCAGTTCATTTTTGCTTCACACCGGGGTTTAGGGTGGTTAGAGTCATTGGAGGGAAATGAAATTTTGCATGCAGCTAGGTAAGAGACATATGTCGACATTCCATCTGCATATATATCAATGAAACACCAAGTTACCTTTACTAACATGCCGTTCCTCCACGCATCGTTGTAGCAAATCACCACGCGTCACCCCTGCGTCCACGCCGCGGCAACGCCGGCGATCGGCGCGGCCGTTTCTGTTTATTTATGGTCTGGTAAAAAGTACCCAACACTACCCATAATGCATCACAAGTAATTAGAGTACTGTAAAAGTCTGAGTTTACAATAAGAGTATTATGTTTCTGTTTTTGGACCATGGGTGGATCCAGGGAATAAGTAGGCTAGGTGCCCCCCCCACCCCTTCTCCCCCATCCCCTCTCCCAAACCCCAATCGACCATCGGCGCTCTCTGAAATTGTAAAGACACGCCTCTCAAGGCGAATGACGCTCCCTGAAATGTCGCTTCCCATACGCGGATCCAGGATTGCCTATCGGGGGCGAGGTGGAAGGGGGAAACTTCCTGGTGGGCGCTATCTACACCAGGGACGCCACTTTTGGCCGGAAAAACCTATCAAGTAGGCGCTAAAACCTATCAGTAGACCCCGATACCTGCATCTCGGGGAAAACGACATTTCAGGGGGTGCCATCGAACTTTCCAGTTTCCAGGGGTTTCCGGGACAATTTCAGGGGGCGCTAAGATTCTATGGGGGCACCTGTCCCCTTTCCCCTTGTATCCGCCTATGTCGTTTCGGGGGCGGGGGGCACGGAGGTGGGGCGTTACTGGTGTGGGGTAAGGAGATCGAGCATAAGCGGATCCAGGACATCAGCATGGGGGTAAGGGCTAAAGAGTTCGAGCATAGGCGGACCCAGGACATCAGTACGAGGGTGGGGCTAGGGAGTTAGAGCATAGGCGGATCCAGGACATCGGTACGAGGGTCGGGCTAGGGAGTTAGAGCATAGGCGGATCCAGGACATTAGTACGGGGATGGGGCTAAGCAGCTGAGCATTAGCGGAATCAGGACATCAGTACGGGGTGAGACTCGGGGGTTCCAGCATAGGCGGATCCAGGACATCAGTAGGGGGTAGGGGCTACGGAGTTCGAGCATAGGCGGATCCAGGATATTAGTACGGGGATGGGGCTAAGGAGCTCGAGCAGAGTTGGATCTAGGACATCAGTACGGCGGTGGGGCTAAGAAGCTCGAGCATAAGCGGATTCAGCTGATCAGTACGGGGGTGGGGCTCGGGAGCTCGAGCATAGTCGGATCCAGGACATCAGTAAGGGGTGGGGCAGGGGCTAAAAAAGGTTCAGCGTGTCACCATTGGAAATGTCAAACAATAAATTTGTCACCAGACCAGCGTACAAAATGTGCACGTTTTGCGTTATTAGGAGGCCAACGGACACTTGTGGATCATCCTAGCTGTTGAAAAACATTGTGAGCTGAAATTACGGGTGCCAATTTCGGCGATTTGTTCCTGTATTTGGCTGGGGGAAACATGTCGACTATTTTTTGTCACCTTGTCCACCTTTGACTGTCACCATTAACCCGCGCCCCACCGGGGGTCCGGCGCCACCTTCGCCCCACCGGGGGCCATCGATGGCCCCCCTCTAACTCCCAAAATATGGGCGTTAGCGCAAATCTGCAAAGTGCAATAGAAAGCTCGCGTGAATTCAGTAAGAAATTACTTCGCATGTTTTAGTGCTCAGGTCAATGGTTTGACCTCCAGAGGTCAAATTAGGTCAAGATCGGCTATTTTCACTCAAATATGCAATGATTAAGCAAACTGGGCATAACTCTTATGTCATTAGAGCTATTGAGGCCTGGTAAAGTACATTTGATAGCAAATTGCCTGTACTTTTTCCGCTATGTGGAACGTAAAGACCTCCCGCCAGTGGTTTGACCGCCAGAGGTCACCTCGTGACCTAATATGATCTGAGGTCACGAAAGGTCAAAAAGTGACCTTGCCGTATATCAAATGAAAGCCAGTGACAAGACAAACACGATGGTGTTTGTTTCACCGCTCTAGCTCAATTAGGTCAAAAGTTATTGTCAAAATACTGTTTTTGACCTCCGGTGACCTTGGATGACCTTGGAAAAGTCAAAGGGCAAATATGACCCCTGGGATCCGTGAAAGGGTGTCCAAAAACGTTGTTCTGAGCAGTCTGAGTATTTGCAATCATTTTTGTGGCTTT
This sequence comes from Lepas anatifera, assembly GCA_034440635.1. Classification (NCBI taxonomy): domain Eukaryota; kingdom Metazoa; phylum Arthropoda; class Thecostraca; family Lepadidae; genus Lepas; species Lepas anatifera. The sequence continues at coordinate 1,166,224 of JAOTON010002089.1, forward strand.
TATATCATGAAATAGCTTTTCCCCATGCTTTTCCAATGGGAGAGGTCGCCTCGTGACCTGACCTCAGGGCACGAAATCGAAAAATCCCGGATATACACCTTGTAGACTCTGGAGGGGTCATGAAGTGTAGGAAGTTTCAAATCGATCGACTTTGAAATGTAGCTCTTACAGAGCTCTAAAGATGAAGTGAGGTGACCTTGGTTGACCTCGTCTGGTGACCTGACCTTGGGTGACCCGGGGTAAAAAATTTCAGGGATGATGGGAAAATGATGCAGTGAGAGGTAGAGCCCTCAACCGCGGTGCTGCGCCTCGTCGTTTTTCTGCTATCCCGGAAAAACCTTAGGGGGGCCATCGATGGCCCCTCGGTGGGGCGAGGGTTAAGGATGGCAGAATGGTAGGTTTTTCGACCCCTGGGGTGGGGGCTAAGTAGTTCGAGCATAGGCGGATCCAGGGCAGTACAGAGGTGGGGCTACGAAGTTCGAGCACAGGCGGATCCAGGACATCAGTAAGGGGGTGGGGTAAGGAGCTCGAGCATAGGCAGATCCAGGACATCAGTGGGGGGGGTTAGGGGCTACGGAGTTCGAGCATAGGCGGATCCAAGACATCAGGAAGAAGGTGGGGTAAGGAGCTCGATCATAGGAGGATCCAGGACATCAGTAGGGGGTAGGGGCTAAGGAGTTCGAGCATATGCGGATCCAGGACATCAGTACAGAGGTGGGGCTAAGAAGTTCGAGCATAGGCGGATCCAGGACATTAGTAGGGTGGTAGGGAATAAAGATTTTGAGTATAGGCGAATCCAGGGCAGTACGGAGGTAGGGCTACGGAGTTCGAGCATAGGCAGATCCAGGACATCAGTTCGGGGGTGGGGCTAAGGAGCTCGAGCATAGGCGGATCCAGGACATCAGTGCAGGGGTGTGGCTCCGGAGCCTGAGTAAAGGCGGATCCAGGACATCAGTACGGGGGTGGGGCTAAGGAGATCGAGCATAGGTGGATCCAGGACATTTGTACGGGGTGGGGCTAAAGAGCTGGAGTATAGGCGGATCCAGGACATCAGTATGGGTGTGGGGCTAAGGAGCTCGAGCAGAGGCGGATCCAGGGCATCAGTACGGGGGTGGGGCTAAGGGGTTCGAGTATAGGCGGATAAAGGACATCAGTACAGAGGTAGGGGTAAGGAGCTCAATCATAAGCGGATCCAGGACATCAGCAGAGGGGTAAGGGCTAAAGAGTTCGGGTATAGGCGGATCCAGGACATCAGTACGGGGGTGGGGCTAAGGAGCTCGAGCATAACTGGAGCCAGGATATCAGTACGGGGTTAGAGGCTAAGCGGTTTGAGCATAGGCGGATCCAGCATATCGGTACGGGGATGGGGCTAGGAGATCCAGCATAGGCGGATCCAGGACATCTGTACGGAGATGGGGCTAAGGAGCTCGAGCATAGGCGGATCCAGGACATCAGTATGGGTGTCGGGCTAAGGAGTTCGAGCAGAGGCGGATCCAGGACATCAGTACGGGGCCGGGGCTAAGGGGCTCGAGTATAGGCGGATCAAAGACATCAGTACGGGGGTGGGGCTAAGGAGCTCGAGCATAAGTGGATCCAGGACCTCAAGGGGCTAAAGAGTTAAAACAGGTAGGGGCTTAAGAGTTAAAACATAAGCGAATCCAGGACATCAGTACGGGGGTGGGGCTAAGGAACTCGAGCATAAGCGGATTCAGGACATCAGTACGTGGGTGGGGCTCGGGAGCTCGAGCATAGGCGGATCCAGGACATCAGTAGGGGTAGTGGCTAAGGAGTTCAAGCATAGGCGGATCCAGGGCAGTATAGAGGTGGGGCTACTGAGTTCGAGCATAGGCAGATCCAGGACATATGTAAGGGGGTGGGGTAAGGAGCTCGAACATAGGCGGATCCAGGACATCAGTTCGGTGGTGGGGCTGAGGTCTCGAGCTGGGGCATAATTCGGTAACAAATAGGCTGAATTGGGTGAAAATCTGCAGGTATAGGTGAAATACCGTCGGAAAACCCATCATATTTTATATTGTATCTCCTTTCTTCTCGTCATGCCCAGTCTTTGCTTAACAAAACAAACATTATGCGTGTGTTTATTTCTTTGATGATATGAACAGAGGGCAAGCGTGGTGCAGTATGCAGAGACATGCGAATTTAGGAAAACATGGGCCTAGACAGGGGATTGAATGGAGCCATAATGAGAACACAAAACCTAAAACTCCAACATTGCGTTGTTATAAGTATCAAACTGCTGAAAACACTCGCCTGTCAATCGAACTGTTTGGCTAACGTACATTGTCACCGGCTTCTCCTGCGCCAAAGCGGCACCTGCCGAGGCCGCAGGCCGAGGTCTTTATTTTGTGATTTAATTTTTTATTTCCCCATTAACCTCTTTTTTTCGTTTTTTATCATGTTCATTCTACCATGTACTGTCCCACCACTTCAGCGGTTGCAAATGAGTGATGACTTTGTTTCAATTGCTCCAATCAAAGTTTCAATTGCTTTTCTCTCTAAAAAAAACTTCTCAACGATATTTGATTTTACATCTGAGTATTGTGTTGCGAATACAACGTGAAGGGCTTTAACTTCTCCACTGGAACCATTGCACCACCATGCGTCGCTGCCGTCCATGCAACAAGAAAAAACATGTGTGCGCCGGCCACCGTTCCTCACGATTCTTACAGATACAGGTTTGCGCCATTGTTGTCTTTCAGCCATGTAGATACTCAAGCTTTAGTAGCTCCAAGGCATGATACCTCCAAGGTGAAAGCGATAATATCACGTGATAATTTATGTAGTGTTGCATTGGCTTGCATCCTCTTCTACCCTTGTAACTTTTTCTAACTAAGTGTGGTAATATTTTTTTGTCTTTAATGCGCTGTTTTCAGCTGCATTTATACATTTTGCCTCTTACTAGCAGATACTGCTATTAAAAAACCAATTTTCACCTTTGATTTGCTTGTAATAATACAATGCCATTATTAGGCCAATCAACGATTAAATTTTTGCTACTAGTTTTGTCTGATCACAGACCTTTGCTTGGCCTCCAAAGTCCAAAGCCCTGGGCTGATCGTAGGAAGGCCACTAAAAAAAAATGGCCGTGCATTAGCAATTTTTCCTATGGAACCGTGCTGCTACTGTTGTTTCATGAATAAGAGATACCTGGATCGGAGACTCCCTGTCGGCGCCTTTGATGTGAGCGACAGCGGTTGTCCGCCTAGCGGGAAAAGTGGGAAGCTTCGACATACAGGGCGCCGGCCGCCGGATGTCTCGGACGCAGGCGCGTCAAATGGGGAAAACGGCCACGACTCGTCGAAATTGAGGCCACATTTAGCACATCTCTGCAGACAGCGTGGTTCCAGCTGACCGATGAGCATGTTCTGTACCACGCTTTTCATTTTCCAGGACATTGCCATTCACAGGGGTCAGGGAAAGGGGAGAGGGTGGCAAACAAAACCCCTCCAAAGACAAATTTTCCCTGCATTACACGATGACGTGATGTCAGAGGCGAAACAGCAGGGGAAGGGGCGGATGCGGCTGCCCCATAACTTTCGGACTGGGGGTAGTGCTCCCCAGCCTCCCACTCGAGAGCCGAGGGGCCCCCATGTCTCAAGGACGTCTTTCTCAGGAGCCAAGAGTTCCTTTCAAGGGGCCCTGAAAGCTAGTCTCGGGACCCAGAATTAGTCTCATGAATACCCGGTCGGTTTCGGGGGCCGAGAGGTAATCTTGGGAGCCCTTGAGAGTTAGCCCCAGGTTTTGCCCCAATTTTGATCTAAGGGGCCCCGAGAGTCGGTCCAGGGGAGCAGCCAAAAGTTAGTCCCGGGGACCGCCGGGAGTCAGTCTCGGGCATCCGAGAGCTAAGCCTGTGGACCGGAGCAATCCCCAGAGGTGCTCCCTAATTTCGGTTTAAGTGGCTCGATAGTCCGTCTCAGGGGGTCCCGAGTTAGCCGTGGCCCCCTGAGGGCTAATCTGGGCCTTCGAGATTTAGTCTCAGGAGCACCAAAGATTCAGTATCAGCAGTGCTCCCCACTCGAATGTTAGTCTCAGGAGGCGCCCCAGGATTAGTCTCGGAGGGCTGTCGGAAATCATTTCCATCCCCACCCACCGAGAGTCAGCCTCAGGGGACCCCGGGCTAATCTGAATGCCCCTGACAGTAAGTATCAGCCCCCTCGCCCCACTCGGAGCAAATCTGGGGTCGCGATATATAGTCCCAGAGGTGCTGCCGAGAACTTATCTCAGGAGCCCCGAGATATTATCAGGGGCCCCCCTCAGTTTTCTTCTAAGAGGCCCCCAGGAATCAGTCTGAGTTTCCTGAGAGCTAATCGGTGGAGCGGCCGAAATGAGCCTTATTGAGTGCCACCAAGTGTTGGTCTCAGGGAGCCCCAGAGCCAGTCTCCGGGATCCCCTAAGAGCTCAACGGGGGTGGGGTTAGTTAGTTAAGGGCTTTTTATAAGACGTTCTGTGCAAAGCACCTTTGCCCGCCTCTAAAGTAGGGGAGAGGGGCCAAAAATAGCCACGGGTCTAAAAAGTGAGCTTGTGGTCGCCGACTAAAATACAAGCTTCTTAGATGGTCGCCGAACCTAATACTACATGTATTACAAAATCGGTCTTAAAAGTGGTATAAATATGGCTATAGGGAAGCACTGGCGAGTGCAAGGGGGAAGGTTTCGATAAAATATAGATATAAAAAACCAATAAAATATAGATCGGGTTTCTCGATATCGATGACCTAAGCCAGAATCAAGTCATTACCTAAGTGATTTCATGAGATTATAATTCAGTATTAAAGTCAAAGTTATGATCTGAAAGCAACAAAATTATAAATGCTGGCCCTTAACCCTAGCCCCGGTGACCAGCATGAATCACCTATGACCCCCCCTGGTGGGAGGGGGTTAAAAATGACACCCTCGATCTCGGAAACAAAGAAAGATAGAAGCGGAAAAAGCGATCGAAAGGTCGTCGGAAATGCAGTCGGCGTTACTCCCGGAATTTTTGCGGAAGGTCAATACTGTGGTCACCAGAGGGGAATAATTCATATACGTCAAAATGTATCAAATACAGTGCTCTATAAAACCTTGCTTATCTCCGTACGCAAAATAGCCGGAACCACTTTCTCAACGCTATTCGACAGAGCCGGACCAGCTCTTTCACTAAGGCAACATCCATTTTCATATCGGTTCAAAGGCTAGGGCGCAAGAGGACACTGAATATTGGGGATGTTATCAGGTAGCTTCAAGTTATAATAGGAAGAACGCTCGCATTGGGCGTGATATGTCGGACCTAAAAGCCAATGTTGGATAGTGATCAGTCATTTATACGCACTACGCAGTCATGAATACGTATCGATAGTGCCCACTAATCTTAGGCTAAGTCTGTTTGGAGGTCAATCGAGGTCAAAGATGATACACTGCCCGTACACAAGGGCAATTAAATGGGCGCCGAAAGCGGTGGGACGGGGTACCTACGCATCCTCCTGTTGGCCAACCGGGGGAGGTCTCCCCAAAATTTTCGGTTCATCGTCATTAATGCTGTCAGGTACCAAATATGCTCACAATTCCCCTGCCCCGGTCAGCACCAGCCCGGGTCCGTTCCCCTGTAAAAATTCCGTGGGAGTGCCCCTGGGCATTAACATTTTCGCCCATCACTTCTATACCAAGCAAGATACAACCATGATTGATGCACCATTGTTGTTCTCTCATCAATAATGGTTTTATTTTGTGTCCATCCATGTGAAAAATTGTTAGGCCTTATCTTAGAGACAAATAAAAGGGTTTGCAGCACCTTAAAAAAGTGCCTCAGAAACAGTTCCGATGTTTCATTTAACTAGAGAAAAATGTTTTCATGTACATACATGCGTATTGAAATACTTGTGATTCTTCACCTTGAGGCGCCAGAAATCAGATAAATTCCTGTAACATTTCAAATAAATAATTCAAACATTATTCATTGGCAACATTTCCTCAAAAGTGCAGTGGAAAATATCAACCATTGCTAAGATGAGGCCCAATTTTCGCTCCATTGTTGAACATGGTTCTACTCAAAGCAATAGCAATGCTGTCTCTTGGGAATAACCTTGTTTTCTTTCCATGACATCATTCCCATGATAACTATTTCCAAAGCTCTTAATTGATGCATTTTAGCATTAATAACCAGGACTGAAAAAGTTTCCAGAATAGTTGCTGATGACCTATTTGGACCAGGATTGGGTACTGAGAAGAACAGTTTGCATTTCAGCAACCTGTTCTTTTGTGGTGGACACAATCTCTCTGTGATATTTCTGCTGTACCTCTGTGGCAGTGCTTCCATATTTCATCCATACTAGAGAAAACAAAACGATTCAACTTTCTTGTGACAAAAATACAAGATATTATCAGAAACTTGGATGCATATAATCAGTCAGTTAAAAAACATACACATACACCCTGATCACCCAGTGTGCATCCATCTGTGCAAAAGACACAGCTTATTCTATGTTTGGCAGACTTAAATTGGACCATTGTCCTTGCAGTGGAGTCTTCTGGCAAATTGGAAATGGTTTATCACATATTTTTGCTGTGCAGGAATGCACATTTATATCCCTTATGGGGTACCAATGCACAGAGATGGATCTAGGATTTTAGTAAGGGGCAGCCCTCTGAGATTGCATGCTGTCAACTAAAAGGGCACACTTCACCCAAAAGGGTGGCTATCATCATCAATCAGTGGGAGAAAACTGTGGTTGGTGTGACTTAAAAATGGTAGCAGTGCCATAAATGGGAATGCTTGACCCATAGATGGGAACACCCATTCTCAATTATCGGAATGCATGAGACCATTTTCCAGAACAATATTTTAGGCCATGAAACAAACTTTTGTTCTTTCTACCTGGCTTATTTCTGTTCTTAAAATTTTAGAGGACATTTATCTTTGAAGCAGAAACAGGAAATCATACTTTATACCCTGCTTCAAATATTGAAGCTCAACATGTTTATTATGATCATTCACATGTCTTGGTGCATCTGTGTAAATAAAACACTAGTCATATACAAAATCAATTAATAGATACCTAGTGAAACAATAAAAAGTTTTTTAATATTTAATTTCTATTGCCACTTGAGATAATAATATATACAGACCAAGATATATGGCCATACAGAACATGATGTGAGCCAACTTAGCCCAACAAAACCTGTTTTCAGCACCTTTAATGCCATTTTTCACAACTTCTAAACTTCAAAGCTCCATCTGTAGCCCCATCATTTGTATTCTAGTGGTGGGGGCAGTAGCAAGGTATTTTCTGCCTCACAGACCTGGTTTAATCAGTTTTGGGGTACCCTTTTCCTCAGGCCGCCCTTAATCCTTTCAAACTTAAGGGGTCCTGAACTAGAGTTCAGGGATACCTTGGACCTGTCACTGCTGTGGCACCCCAAATGAAAGCTCAAGTTATTATCTGTGCCTACTAAGAGCATCCTTAAAATTTTCCTATTTCTCATTTCAGGGACTTTAAAATTTATAAATAACAGGCCTACTTGATCACCCAGTTATATGTCCAGCTATAAGGCCCAGTCTGCAAAGTACGGCAGCATGCCAGACGAGTCGCACCAGCCATCTAAAATTCTTGCACCACCAGCCTCCAAAAATACACACCAATCTGGCACATACCAGGGAAAAAATGCACCCATTCCTACCCCTACAATGCAATGCTATCTCAATCATTAGTCAGTTAGTTAAGGAATTTTTATAAGGCCCCCTCCTATGTCTTCATAGCCATTCAGCCATTATTTGTTTAGTTTAAGTGTCACTAACCTGGCAAGTTCGCACCAGGTTGATAAAATTTGCACCAGTCTGTCCTGTCTCAAAGGGCACTCGCACAGACAAGATCTCGACGAAAATGCCGTACTTTGCACACTGGTATAAGGCAAGAACATGGTGGTATGAAAAACAGTATACTTGTTATGGATAGTCTCATAATTAGGCACCCCAAAAATCACTTAGGAAATCCACGCCCTTGGGAATGTGTGGGAATATTGGGAATATAACAATGTTTACGATGATATTTTAGCGTGATTGTGGTTGAAAAGGGTTTAAACATGCACCACTTGTAGGAAGTTTCTTTCCTTCTGAGACTTTTCGCGATAAAGCAAAACAAGGAAACATCATTGCAAGTAGACTCCAAAACCCACCTAGATTGCACGGACCGTCTATGATAAACGCACATCTTGATTTAGCCCCTTGGATTTAACAAATTGAACACCAGTCGTCAAAAACGGCGCGCACTGCTTCCAACCAAAATACAAAAATATTAGCGGCAGCCCGCGCCGCGCTCCTGAAGGCCGCAGACACCGAAAATGTACCAGGGCGACCACCTGCGACCAGGCGACCACGCAAGTCGGCGGTTTCGGCCGACTAGGTCGCCCATTGGTCGCCTATTGAAAAAAATGAAAATCACCGACTTGGTACCGACTCGTGACAGATTCTAGTACATTCTAGTTCGAACTTAAAAATAGTACATAAATACGGTACAGGGAGATGGCATCATCTAAAGTACCAGGTGATTTCAGTCGTTTTTCATAAAATTGGAACCAAAAATTAAATAAGAAGAAACATAACTAGCATAGACTAGCAGCAACTAAGGCCGGTGATGATACCAGATGTAATCGGCCAAAGATGCCCCGTTGTAGCCAAGCTGTCTTTCAGAAACGCCAAACAAGCCGGGAAACGAAGGCTAACTTGGCTCTTTGTCGAAGTAGATTCTGCCCATTCTTGGCCAAAGGAACTGGCAGACTTCATCCAATAGATTTTGATGGGCACTGTATGTATTACGATGACGGGTGGATACAGTGGAGAGGGTAAGCATATTTAGTAGCAGGAGCGGATGGTGGAAGCTAAAATTATAGGAAAACAGATGGAATCAGAGTTTGAGACGGTTGCTGGGTCGCCAACCAAAAGATGATAGGGTCGCCGACGGCGTAGGTAGATCGGCAAGTTTTTAGACCCCTGAAAATAGCCTTATATGAGTGCCCCATGGACCTAAAATAACGGTCCGCCGATGGACCTTTCATTTCGGGGGATTGTGGTCAATATGAGTTTAGACACCCGGTTGTGATAAGTATTCGATGGGGGCTACCCCATGGTTCCACATCGCACATATGCGCGATAATCAAGTTGGTAGAAAAAGGTAGTCATGTAACGAAAAAGGTCCGGAAATGGTCCTTGGGGCCCCTGAGACCGACTAACGGGGGACCCTGAACCGACTTTCGGGGAGCCCTGAGACCGACTAACGGGGGGCCCTGAACCGACTTTCGGGGAGCCCTGAGACCGTCTCTCGCAGGCTCTAAGACCAACCCCTCGCGGTGCCCCTGAGATAGCCTTCGGGGGGGCCCTGAGAACAACTCTTGAGGCCCGCCTGAGATAAACTCTCTTGGAAGGGAGCCCTGCGGCCGATTCGGGGCCTCTGAGAATGCATCTCGGAGACCTCCAGAGTCTGACGCTGGGGCCCCTGATCGGCCCAATGGGGTCCGCAGACCCCTAGGACCCACCTCCTTGGTTACGCCACTGATTTCAACACAACCTCCCCGCCCGCCTCATTCGAACTAATGCATTCGGAAGTGATGCGCCCTGTACGTCGTTTCGCGCATGCGCAGTACGGAGTGATCGGCGCTGTCGGTCGGAGGCGGCGAGTCTCCGATCCAGGTGTCTCTTATTCATGGTTGTTTCTGCTGTTGTTTGTGTGTGTGTATCCATGGTAAAGGTATGTTGTGGGTGTGTTGTATGGAAATTCTATTATTACCTTGGATGGAAAAGTCAATACCTCGGGTAGGGGGCTGCTTTTTTTATATTTAGGTAAATGTTTAAAATATTAATTGATATGTTACAGGACTGGTTTATAAGCCAATTTAGAACATACAGTGTCACTTCAAATTCCAATAGTCATGTTAAGCCAGTCTGCAAAGTATGGCAGCAGGCCAGACGAGTCACACCAGCCATCTAAAATTCTCGCACCACCAGCCGCCAAAAATTCACACCAATCTGCCATATACCAGGGAGAAAAACACGTCCATTCCCACCCAAACGATGCAAGGCTACCTCTCTTATTAGTTAGTGAATGACTTTTTATAAGACCCCCTCCTGTGTCTTAATAATCATTCAGCCATTATTTGTTTGGTTTAAGTTTCACTTTCCCCGCACCAGCCTCACAAATTTGCACCAAGTTGATAAAATTTGCACCACTCGCTCCTGTCTAGGTGCACTCGCCCTGACGAGACTTAGTCGAAAATGCCACACTTTGCACAATCGGATGTTAAGTTAACATTGATTCGTTAGTTTACAGTGGTTCCTTTGCTGCTGAATTCATGCTCTTCATGCAAGCACATTTCATCTTTATATATGTTGGTCACAGTTAGGGTGTTCGTTTCAGAGCATTCTTGGTGGCTACTGGCTACTGACCTGAGGTTTAGGCAGTTTGTGGATTACCACATTGGGTAATGGTGAAGCAGATGTCACAGGAACATGCCAGATTTTCGCCTTGGGAAATGTTTTCAAAATATCCCCATATTCCAAAGAAAATCCTGTTGTGATCACGTGTGATCCCACCCACAGGACGCACCCATGTGATCAGTGGCGTACTCAGACAGCTAGAAAGTGGAAGTTTTTGCAGAGAGGTTAGGTTAGGTTTAGGTTAGGTTAGGTTAGGTTAGGTTAGGTTAGGTTAGGTTAGGTTAGGTTAGGTTAGGTTAGGTTAGGTTAGGTTAGGTTAGGTTAGGTTAGGTTAGGTTAGGTTAGGTTAGGTTAGGTTAGGTTAGGTTAGGTTAGGTTAGGTTAGGTTAGGTTAGGTTAGGTTAGGTTAGGTTAGGTTAGGTTAGGTTAGGTTAGGTTAGGTTAGGATAAGTTAGGATAAGTTAGGATAGGTTAGGTCAGGTCAGAGGATATGCCTTCAAGCTGTTAGAGTATGCCCTTGGTCCCTATTTCCTAGTCTGGGAATATCACCCCCTCTTTCCAGAATCTAAGTGTGCCTCTGGGCACCACACTTCACCGCTCAAACCATCCCTCCTTCCATCTGGTTCGCCTGTAGGGATTTTCTTTCAGAATGTGGGGATATTTTGAAAACATTTCCCAAGGTGAATCTGGGGATATTTTGAAAACATTTCCCAAGATTACGATCTGACATGTTCCTGTGACATCTGCTTCACCAACACCCCACATTGTACTTTAGTCTTTCTTTCTCCAGAAGGTCCATACCAACACTCCAGTCTGCAAAGTATGGCAGCAGGCCAGACAAGTCACACCATCCATCTTAAACTCTCCCACCGTCAGACACCAAAAATTCACACCAGGCTACCATATATCAGGGAGAAAAATGCACCCATTCCTACCCACACGATGCAATGCTACCTCTCTTATTATTTATTAGTGAAGGACTTTTTATAAGGCCCCTCCTGTGTCTTTATGACCATTCAACCATTATTTGTTTAGTTTTCAGTGTCACCTTCCTCCCACCAGTTTCGCAAATTCACACCAGGTTGATACAATTTGTACCACTTGCTCCCTATCTCCAAGGGCACTCGCACTGGTGAGATTTTGTTGGAAATGCCATGCTTTGCACACTGGCCAACACTAGGCTCCTGCCGAGGAAGGGTCTCGATTCTGCTATTCAAAATGTAGACCACCTCTTTGCAAGATCCCTTCACAATTTCAGAGAAGGAGGGTTTGTCAGGGGCCTGGACGGCTGTAGCATGGTGGATAAGGTCAGATTGTTGACCCACAACCTGTAATACTCTTTCTTGGGAGCTGGAGACCATATTGAGAACACACTTCTGCTCAGACACAAAGGAGCTAAGCGTGGCAACATGCTCTACAGAGATGGTACAAAGTTCCTCGAGCTTCTGGGTTACAGACTTGCTTAAGGAAGCTGAACTAGCATTTGGCAACCCATCTTGGCATTTACATCAGATCCGGAAGAAACCCTTGTGCTTTTCAAGAGCCCTCAGTGTTGCCAGTTATAGAGTCTGACATTTTGCATGGAACCAGGTGCAACATATATCGCAATGCGCCCCACCTTCATTGAGAGTAACAGGGTTTCCACAGACCTTAAGCAGGTCGCCATGACAGTAGGTATGTTCCACCACTACTGCTGGCATTGCAATATGAAGAGGGAAGGCGTCTCAAAAGACTTATAGGCACTCTGGAGTAGTTTCCCACGGCTTAGCCTGCATCATTATAGGGACCATTGGAATCCTCAAATTGTTGGCCATCACCTTGAACTATTTTTTTTAGTCTAGTTCATGCCCTGGGGACCGTCGCCAGTATCGATCATAGAGTCACCTAATCCAGTGGCATGTTCTTTTTCAGGGCCCTTACTTAGACAGGCCGAGTTGGACTGAAACTTATGCGTTTACCTTAAACTTGCGTCGATTTCTCACTATTTATGTCGCCTGATGCACTCACATCGCAACTTTCTTGTCCTCTGTTACTGCCCTCCTCACCACGCTGAATGACAACGCCACACGAGGAATGCTTGTGTAGCGGTGACAGCCTTGGGGGAACATGGTTTTCCCTGAGCTTTCCCGTTGGGGGGGGGATAAATGCCTTTTCCCCTTGGATCCGCCACTGGGGCAACAGGTGGGAAACATTGACCTCTCAAGGGAGTGCCGGAGGTTTGATTGGGTGTGGGGGCAAGTGTTTTCTTAAATTGCTCCCCTGAATCCGCCAATGCAGACAGAGCTGTTTTTCACCGGGAGGTCAAGGGCGTCGAAAACGGAGTGATTTGGGGTTATGTATTCTATGAGTGCAGTGCACGCTTACACACTGTCCCAAAATTGGTTCTCCATTATGATGCTGGGTGTAAAATTCATATTTGAAAATATTGTTAGCGAGTGGAAAATTCAAAAGTTACGATATTGTAAGAGTACATTAAAATCCTTATTAAAACTCTTATTTATAGTTAAGAGATATGTATTTAAGATTTCCTCATTACCATATTTCTTATGGTTCATATACACCGGGATTGTTTAATTGTACTAAAAAGGCTCCACCTGATAAGTGAGCGGAAAATGTTGTACTAATAACACAGGTGTGAGTGGAAAATGCAGCTTGACCGGGTGTCGCTGTCCACCCAGCACCCTGGGATTTGGGACACTGCGCTTACACAGCACAATATTTCACCAATGCAGTCCTTGTCTGCACTAAACGCAACATAATGGGCATGATGCTGGCGAACGAATGTTTTACCACTCAGCGGCGCCGTCGATGGGAACATTCTGAAAAGTCAAGTTATGTGTCTAGGTTAGTATAGAAGTCAGTAGATGAAGACCTAGGTCTCATACACAAGTTAAATCACGATCGGATGGTGTATCTGGATTAAAATACGATTCTGGTAGAGTTTTTTTTGCAATGAAGAATGGGTTTCAACCTGATTTCGTCGGTCCGCATCGAACAAGACCGGGCAGTATTTGGTAGTGTGATGGTTCGTAGTATCCATACAGTGCGGATGGTAAAGGAGAAAGATCTGCAGATGGTAAAGCTTCCTTTGCATATTTTGGGGAAAGGAGTGAACAGAAAAGTTACTGGTGCGCCAGAGATGGAGAAAAATTGAGATAGAAAACGTGGATACGTTTCAGCTCCATCCTCATCCACGCTAGTGACATGGAAACCGCGATCGCTGTATGCTGATCCTCAGTCCTATCCTGACCGCCTCTCAGCCATGGAAACCAAGCCATAGATACAGCTTACTTATGCCTAAATCATTCAAAATTGTATTGTTTCAGTTATGGAGACCCTAAAAGATGCAGTGGAGGCGGCCACCCAGTACGCTGGTGGCAGACCGTTGAAATGGGAAGAGTGGAAGCAGCACCTGATGCAGGAGGGCGATGCGCTCAGCTCTGAAGAGATCTCCAGCTTGGAGGCGGTCCTGGCCGCCCGTGGCGACCAGCCCTCCATGAAGCTTTTCTTTGACGACTATGCGGAGAAGCTTGAGCAGCAGGCGGTGTGCCGGGCGGCGCTGGCACAGCAGCCGTTGCCGGCACTGGAGGACTCGCCGTTGGTGACCTCCTGTATGGTGTCACCATCCTCAGCCCCGGCGGCACCGCGCCGCTGCCCGGTCAGCACTGCACCCTCTTCCTGCTGCATCTCACTGAAGAGCGGCAGGTGCGGCTGCGGCTGGAGCCGCGCTCGCCGGGCCGGCACATGCTGTTGTTGCTGCGGCGGCCGGACGGCTCGCTGGCCGGCGTCTGCTCGGCGGTGGACGGTGCTGCTGAGATGGACCGGCAGCTGCCTGCTGGCAGCTACAGGCTCGCCGTGCTGCTGCTGCCAGACGCGCGCGGAGCCGACGCCGCCGAGGACACGGCCGCGCGCCGACAGCTGTTCACGGTGTCGGCGTCCGGTGAGGTCCGACTGACGGCCGCCTACGTCACACACCTGCGCGAGCTGTTCCGGCTCTGGGACTGGAACGGCAGCGGCGGTCTCAGCCGTGCCGAGTTCTCCGCCTTTAACGAGCTGACGGCCGGAGAGCGCGTACGCGACGAGGAGTGGGCGATCGTGGGCGCCAACTTCGAGACGTCGCCTTCGGGCGAGCTAACGGAGGCCGGCTTCCTGCGGCTGCACCAGCTGGAGGCCGAGGACAGCGCCTCCGAACCTGACGAGCTGTGGCTCTCGCTCACGGCGCTGGGGTTCGGACCGGACCTGGCGCCGCGGCGACTCGCCGGCTACCGGCTGTCGGTGCTGTGCTCGGACGCGGCAGCGGTGGCGCTGACCGCCGACGGCGTGGCGCCGCTGAGCCGCCGCGAGGTGGCGCCACTGCTGCGGCAGCTGGCGCTAGCCGGCGAGCCGCTGTCCGAGCCCGGCTGGCGCCGCGTGGCGCTGCGTCACCTGGTGCTGCTTGTGTGCGTGAACCTGAGCGCGGCGCCTCTGCTGCCTCGGGTGGACACCGCCGGCTGCACCAACTGTGTGGCGCTAGTGTCGCGGCCGGTGGCGATACCGCCAGGGGCTGCGGACTTGCTCAGTGTCTGCTGCGGAGCGACCCCGACCGACCTTGGACGACCGAGGTGCTGGTGTCGTGCGCACAGGTTGGCTAGTCCCGCCGATGGTGGAACCCAGAGTCGAAAGCGATGCAATGGCGATGAAATGGTAGTCAATATGTGTTTCACCAGTTGTGGGTTGTGAACGTCACGTGTGAACTGAGCAGTCAAGTTGTAGATCATCGTGGTTGTTATATCATAGATGGCTTCGTATTTGGTGTGCAATGTTGGATAAGTATTTCCATATATCTTTGCATTGAATGTTGACACTCACGCAGCGCAATGCATTGTATGTCCATCACCCATCGCCCTGGCGCTTAGAGGACTGCGTGGGTATACTGGATGAAGTACTAGATTTGATGAAGGGTAGCATGCACCGCATGCCTAAGTGATCTCATCCGTCCACAGTTTCCTCAAGACACTGCTTGGCGCGTTGTAGACGCCTGAATTATTTTCAAATGCTCGTGTCAAATGACACTGACTCGAATGGGCAGTTTAATTATGTCAAACTATGTTTTCGCTCTAATGAATATTTACAAAGGCTGGGGTGCTGAACTTGGTATGGTTTTGTTGTAGTTCAGACTGTGATTTCTAGTCTGTGGAACGTATCACCGAGTGATTATCTGTGAATTTTTATAGCGTGTTATAGGCGTTTCCCGCTCACGGCTCGGTTTATCTATCTCATTTTGTGCATCTAGAAGACAAATATATAACTGGCAAACATGCGATTTGAAGCACATCAGCAGAAAACTCAATTCTATTTTCACACCTGTAACAAACAAATCCAATAAAAGAATGACGTGAATTGAATGACCGGGGTCACATAATAGGCATCACTATAAGATCACACGCTCAGGATTCCAGCATTCATATAGTTCCTACTCAACATTCGAAGATATACACGAGATTAACTGCCAGCGACGATCGTCTTCATATCATCTCTTGGGACTCCGAGGCGTCTTCTGATCTTTTGAATCCTTCATCTGCCGAAGAGATCAGGTTTAACCATTACATAGTGAGCACGTTCAAAATCGAGAGCAGATGGTGCAGCCCTCCGTGAGATAAATGAATGGTGGGTGCGGGCTTGACAGCTAAAGCTTAACACATCCAATTGCTGAATGTGAACCTCAGCTAATATGTTCCGAGCATCTGCCACGCATGTGGTCACGAGAAGTGCGTGAATTTCAGGAATCAGGGATATGGCACAATCAATGGTGTGTCCTTCAATACGATAAAAACGGGGTCAAATATTTCTTCCGTCCAGACCCGAAATGCTCTAACATGCCGATGTGTTTCTTTGTCCCTTCCCGAAGCACGATTCACACTAGCCATTGAAAAATAGCTCAACCGAACCAGATAACAAGCATTATTGTTAGCGTTGAAAGTGGGCGGGGGTTACTACAACGCACTAACTGCTTGTCACAGCATTGCCGTTCTCGCTCTGATAGAACAAGTTTCGGGGGTAAATAACACTTGCTCGGAAGTATCCCATGGGACTTGAACCCAGGACCTGTGGTTCAGGGTACAGCCGTCCTGTCCACTGAGCCACGCGTCCACAAAACTTCAGAATAAAGACACCAAGTGCTCGACAACGTAATCATCAACAAACCACAGCCTGGCCGAACTTGAGCGGCTAGTTTGCCGTCTACCACCGAGCCGCCGACTCACCTGTTTGGAGTCCTCCCACTCCTGGTGCAGCTCCTCGATCATCTTCCGTGTCAGCAGGCCCTGGTTCAGCAGCGTTTGTGACAGCCGCCCCAGGCGGCCTCCGGCTGCCGCTTCGTCTGAAAACACCGGGGGAGGCTGTGTTGGCCGGCCCAACATCGGGGGAGGCTGTGTTGACCGGCCCAACACCGGGGGAGGCTGTGTTGACCGGCCCAACACCGGGGAGGCTGTGTTGACCGGCCCAACACCGGGGGAGGCTGTGTTGACCGGCCCAACACCGGGGGAGGCTGTGTTGACCGGCCCAACACCGGGGGAGGCTGTGTTGACCGGCCCAACATCGGGGAGGCTGTGTTGACCGGCCCAACATCGGGGAGGCTGTGTTGACCGGCCCAACATCGGGGGAGGCTGTGTTGACCGGCCCAACATCGGGGAGGCTGTGTTGACCGGCCCAACACCGGGGAGGCTGTGTTGACCGGCCCAACATCGGGGGTCGGGGGAGGCTGTGTTGACCGGCCCAACATCGGGGAGGCTGTGTTGACCGGCCCAACACCGGGGGAGGCTGTGTTGACCGGCCCAACATCGGGGAGGCTGTGTTGACCGGCCCAACATCGGGGGAGGCTGTGTTGACCGGCCCAACATCGGGGGAGGCTGTGTTGACCGGCCCAACATCGGGGGAGGCTGTGTTGACCGGCCCAACACCGGGGGGCTGTGTTGACCGGCTCGTCACCCGCGCCCGTGGCACAAAACGACACTGAGGCTTCCTCGTCTAACTGCACGCACGACACCGTATTTTACCAGTGATTGTAAAACTGACGCAGATGTGTTTGACTCTCTCTTCATGACATTGCACAATACATGTGTGAAAGATGTTCGTGAACCACAACGCTAGGAAGCTACCTATGCGGTACAATCAGACGGCACCCGCCGCAGAGTGTGAGTTGGGATTTTAGGGCGCATCAGCTGTTGCGGCTGCCACGCTCGACACTTCTGAAACCTATCCGGCCCTAACAGTTCTTTTGACATTTTACGTCAGGTGTATGTTATATATGCATGGGAATCTCACAAACAGGTATATCTAAAGACGTTTCCAATATCTTTGATTTAGTCCTACCCTTTTTATGTAAGGCCTATTTCAGCCAAAAGTGATAAAACACGTAGGAAACCTGCTGATGTTCCGTCACCAAGGATATCTGGCATCGGCGGCCCTCGGCAACAAATAATCACACACGGCACGTTGGAATACGTCACGTTCAGCATCCGACAATATATAGGTATTCATCGCGCAGTCTTCCCCGGCATCAGAAACTGTTCGGGGGGAGGGTGGCGGTCATCCGTCGCAAACAAGATCTGACGTTGCGGTATCACAACAAACAGTCCACCCACACGTTCGAATGACTCGATATTAGTTATCGGCGACGTCTCCCTGGGATGGGGACCGGGACGGGAGCTATGCAGTGGGATGAAATGCGACAGGCCGGGAAATTTTCTCGCTCTCATCCGGGACGGGACAATTCTGTCACAGAAAACGCGCCAGGGGATGTGACGGGACCAATATATCGGATACGTCCTCTGTGACTGAACGGGTCACCTCAAACCAAAATGGGACACAATTAAATGACTGCCGGATACATGTCCCGACACGTCTACCCGCCAGCCCACGGCACTGACTATGGGTGTTGATGTACTGCTGCTGTTTGCGGTTGGCCGTGTAGCGCTCCTCGTCGTCCAGCCGCGCGGCCACCGAGGCGCCGCCGCCCCGCTCCGTGTTCTTCAGCAGCTCCACGATGCAGGCCACACCCTCCTGGATCATGGCGTCCAGCTCCGACTGCAGATCCCGCACTTCGGCCGCGTGCGGGAACATGTCCTGGAACCGGTAACTGTCCCGCCCCGTCAACACGTCAACCCTGCTCAGACAACTGTGTAATTGGAAACAGCTTGAAACTGTTCGTAACTCGCGAGACAGGATACTGTCCTCACACCATGCCATCCAAAGTTCGCCTGTTTTGAAAAACAACTGGGTCTTTCTCTTGGGATCTGGAGGCAAGAGAACGAAAATGATTGCACGCAAATTATACTATTTGCCACATCTCGGAGGATAGAACACCGGGGTGGCAATTCGCTAGCATTTTGACCTAACATGTAAATGAGGAACTTCAACGTTTTGCCTCACTTTGACTTTGATGTGCGACTTTGATGCTGTGATGGACTTCGTCGCGAATTAAAAGGCTGCGTGCTATGTTTCATCCATTTACCGAGATCACTCAGCAAAGCTACATCATTGCATAACGATTCAACGTTCAAGTCACGCTCGCCAGTCTTAGTAAAATACCAGGTTTGTACCACGATCAGGTTTTTGTTCATTGAATAAACCGCGTAATTTCACGGTTCTACCGTTACACTTGGGCCAGGTATATCCGCTGCGAGCTGCAGCCAAGCGAGGGTGCTTCCAGCCAATCGACATGCCACGAGCGCTATATTGACAGGTCGACCAATCACAGGCCAATAACCATCATCACTTGGGGCGACACAATTTTAAAACACCACAGATTCTTCTAGATAATTCTGAGAAACTCACGACAAAATCATACATAATTACGATTATCTTCTGTATTTGATACGCAATATATAATAACAGTCACGTGTTTTTTTAGATAATGAACAGAAACCTGCAAAGAAAACATAGGCAATTATTTAAAAACAAATGATGGCAATAATGAACTTGCCCCGCGATCATATGCACGTTTGAGTCGTGACAATTTCTAAGACACTCCAGACTAAACAGCAGAGTGCCAATGTTCGTCCGAGCCGGCAGCTCGAGTTCACCTGAGCCAGAGGTAGAGGTCGAACACGTCGAACACGTGCTCCAGGTGCACCAGGTCCAGGATAGTGGCCGGCGTGGTGAAGGGCCAGCCCACGTGGCCGCACAGCCATTCCACCGCGATGGGTTCGTTGCGGCTGTACTGGCGAGCGAACTGCGCCCGCGGACCTCAGTCAGACCCGGGCTAAGTCCCACGCAGCGTGAGTGGTCTATAGTGTGCTCCTGGTGACCCATTGTTTATACGGAATAGGTAGAAGGATTGGGGCGATGTACAGTCGGTTCCACAATGATAGGTTAATATATAAGTGTCATTTGTTTTAAGAAATGTCTTACAAACGATTACACCCCACAAAAGGTTGCGTCTCTAGTCATGGATTTTGACGAGCTCTTTAAATATGGGCCCCTGCGAACTGGATGAGACGCCAATTCGGAAAATGATGGACAAAAAACCGTTTCGCGAATCCGGATGATTATCTGTCTGTTCTTAATTACTTCCGAATTTCGGGCCCGATGAAGTATTCTTGCATGTCAGTTCATGTATCCTATTAAAACGCAGCAGGTGAGGCAACAATAGTGTCGGCAGGAAACATCACTTGAGGGATATTTCGCAAAAGCGACCGCGGCCTAATACCCACCAACCAGTATGGAACCGGCTGTACGTGCGGATATTCTCGGGAGTTTGCGGCAGGCTAGAAAACTGTTAAAACTACGGGCTCGGCTGAACACGGGTGGTAAGAGTAGTTTAATAGAGATACTTGTTCAAGATACTGCAAGTACAAATCGTAGCATAATGAACTAGTGAAACTTGACACAAACTACCAATGCTTATCTTTACGACAACGAAATTGTATCTGATCGTGATGATAGTCACAAACTAAACCCCTTCTTTATGAAAGCATTTAAGATCACGCAGCATGTCCTCCATCATGTAGTCATAGGGCCAACCACCTGACGAACCTTGAGGAACATGTTGCAGATGAAGGGTATCTTGCGGTCGATGGGGGAGCAGCAGAAGACGTAGCGTACGCGCAGCGGCAGCGGCACGTGCTGGATCATGTCGGCCAGGAACTTGAAGCTGTCCGTCTGGCACAGGAAGTACAGAGAGTCGTCCACCGTTGACAGGTTCACGAAAATGTCCTGCCGACCGACGCTGTAGGTAGTTCCGTTCGACGGGTGCCGTTCGACAGTGCGAGTCGATTAAAAACTTAGTTAGCCATCATCCCTTAATGCAGACATGCACTGCAAGGAAAGGCATCACGATAACTGCCAGGAACCTTGCCATGAACTTGGATGGCATGACATTAGGCCAGCAGCAGCCATGATCAGCACTTCGATTTGAGGTCGGAGACTGTGAGGGTGCCCGGCTAGAGGTGGCTCATCATCAGGTCCCAGAGTGTGGCGCTTGGCAAGCAATAGTGGTTCGTATCAGGTCCGAGAGTGTGAAGTTAGGAAGGTCGTAGAAGCTTGGTAGACGCCATACTTTCCAACCATCAGTTTGGAAAGCATGGCGTTGGGCAGGTGGCAGAGGTTCACCATCAGGTTGGAGAGTGCTGCGAAGGGCAGATGGGAGTGCCTCACCATCAGGTTGGATAGCGTGGCGTTGGGCAGGTGGTAGGCGTAGAGTTCGATCTGGTCGGCGGTGGGGTGGATACCAGCAGCCACCAGTTCCTCCGGCGTCTCCCTCAGCAGTCGCTGCAGCGTGGTCAGGTCCTCGGGCTTCATTGTGGTCACCAGGCCCTGCGCCGGGGACGGAGACAGTCATTCTCTCTGCTGGACCCGCGGGGTTCAGACAGACACAGAGTACTGACAACACAGCACAGAGATTCAGAATTTTAGAAGACATTATAAATTTTTAATGTTTTGTAGCACTGGCAGATACATTTTACGATGCTACTTCTTGCGTAGCTTTTCAGGGGTGTTTTACATATTCAACGTACATGTTGTCTGCTATATGAAACAGGATTGGGAATATTCTACGCTGCATTCCAGTACAGCGTAGTTTAGAGCAGCGTAACTTTGCAAGTAGTTGTATTTTACCCTGCATTTTGATGGAATAAGATTGTGGCGTATTGTTCACTTTCTACGCTGCATTATGCTACTTCTACGCTATACGCGTAAGTTTAGGCT
Organism: Lepas anatifera; assembly: GCA_034440635.1. NCBI lineage: Eukaryota > Metazoa > Arthropoda > Thecostraca > Lepadidae > Lepas > Lepas anatifera. The sequence goes on from JAOTON010002089.1 coordinate 1,187,827, forward strand.
TTTATGAAATGGGGCTCCGGTGATATTAATAGCATTAACCTGTGAAAAGTGTTTGAATGGGTCACACTTGGAAGATACAAACTTGCAAGCCAGAATATCCAGCTAAAATAAACCAAAACGGGCCAAAAGGTTTCTACCTATTATACATGAGCGTCACCACCCGCAACGAATGAAGGGGGCCAAGTAATTTACCAACTCTTACTGAGAATAAAATCACATTTCTTGAATCCAAAACTCGTCTGATTCTGACATTCAATATTTTCCCCCAGTTTAACTGAAACGGAGAAATTTTGGGCGAACAGTGAAGCAAAAAAAGAGCCCATCTATCCAATTGGAACAATAATATACTCTTCAGTATTACAATGCCGCGACATCAATGTCTGATGATAGCCCAAGGGCGGCGCTCAAGATCGCCCACCTCGTCCCACTTGGTGGCATGCCGGCCCGCTCTGCCGGCGATTTGGTGCGCCTGCGAACAGCTGAGAACCTCCATCTCTCTCTCCCCCTTTTCGTTGATGCTCATCTTCGTGATGGAGTTGAAGATGATCCGACGAATACTCCTGCCAATTAATGACATCATCACACTGTCCTCTGGTCACCTAGAATCATGAAACATGCCAGATGTTCTGTGCGTTATCAAGTTTTTGAATATGTAATATGTATCTCTTTTAATACAATTAATGGTGTCAGCACCCGTAAAAGCTTTATTGGCTCCGCGTCAATCGGCATCATTATTGGCACCAATCGTGAATGTTTAAAATCCGATGAATGTGTGAAAACGGAAAAAATGGTTATTGTTATGGAGTCCAGACACTATTTTACGTAAACCCGAGAGTGACAGTTCATAAACCCACCCAAGGTGATAACGGTACAACGCCTTATTGTCCTCCACAGCCAGAGCCCCGCTCCGCAGTGCCCACCCCTCCCGACCGGGCGCCGTCTCCCCGTCCCAGCACCCAACCTCCCTACTCACAGGTTGAGGCCCATGCCGATGGCATCGGTGGCCAATAGAACCTTGCAGGGGTCGTCAGGGTCGTTGAAGCGCCGAGCCTGCGCCAGCTTGGCACCCGGGGGCAGCCCGCCGTAGATTACCGCACACTCGTGTCCCAGACTCTCTGCCGAACGAAACACTAGTGACTCAGTCCCTCTCCCCAACCGAACACCCGTGACTCAGTCCTTCTGCCCAGAACACCGTGAACCGGACCCTTTGCTGAACACAACACTCGTGACTCAGTCCCTCTGTCTAAGAAAACATACTCAGCCCATGCGGTTACGCGACGCCTCAAGGACACTCCACCTTGCATTGTTAGTAATGCATTTGTGTAAGTAATTGGGCATTCATTCGCAAATTATAGTAGAATATTTTGTATATCAATATTTCGCACCTACCGGATTTCGCTACCATATTTTTCTGCCATTCCAAGAAGGGGTGTTTGAGAAAAATATAGGACATTTCCGAGGAACAAGTGAGCCAATAACCATGCAAGACGAGAACTTATCGATGGAATCTGATGCCACTGAGAGTTCAATTTTGCATGCAGATTATATCTGGAGTCACCACATGTCGCAGCTGGAAATGATTTCTGTCGTGTAAACATGAAGGCTCGCCCCAATTTGCGCTGATAGATACAGGCCATGTGTGTTTCCTTCATGCAAAGCAAAACTTTCGGAGATAGGTACAGAAAATCCCCCTTCTTATTCACGAAGTCCACAAGATCTTGAAACTGTATCCATCGCTATGCACGCCTGGAACCAATTTCACAAGTTTCATCACTCGTGATTGCCAAGTAATGATATATCACCGGTAACAAATCACAATTATTTCTAGAATATTCCTCAATATTTATAACCTTATCAGAATAATTTCATTGCCTCCGCAAATGATACTAAGCGTGAGATAGGCCTCAGAACCCGGCGCGTGGCAGCCGCTCTCACCGATGGCGCGCGACACGGAGTAGATGTCGTTCTTGTTGAAGCAGACGACGCAGTCTCCGGGCTGCACGTTCTCCAGCGTGGTCAGCGCCTTCTCCTGCACGCTGAGCGACGTCAGCCGGCTGTAGCGACGCACCTGCCGCGCACCGTCCCAAACTAAGGTCCCGACCGGGTGCACAGGAGCTACCGTGTCTAAACGCGTGGCGAGCAGAACAAACGCAATAGATAGAAGGGGTGTTAGTGTCGTATTCACCTTTCAAATATTTAAAATATATTTCATCCAAGGCAGTACTTATGGTCACTACTGTTCTGGAAACTCTGTTTGGGTCAACCGATCTGGCTGTAATCTGCTCGCTGAAGCATATAAACACCACCATGCAGGCAAGGTAGTGGTATGTGACGGCCAAAACTGTCTTGCTTGGAGTGAAATAAAATTGCCTGAGACTTGCCCGAGTGTGATTCTCTACTCAAAACGCTGGATTTTGAGGTAGAGTTGGGAGGGGAGGGAACTGGATGCCTGGCGTGCTCACACAGCGAGCACAACGGAGCCGCAGGCGGGGGTAGACTGGAGGGGAAATAGTTTCCTTAAAAATATTTGGTGACTTTTACCATCTCATCAGCTCACGACCAAAATAGAAAGACTGCGATCCCGGAATCGCTCGACAGCCTAATATAAATTATAGCCACTCCCAAACAATGTATAGTACAATCGTTTTCGTCCTCCATGTGAATTGCACTGTCTATTTAAAGTCCAGAAATTTTCTGGACCACCAAAACTAGCTCTTGTCCGGGGGGGGCATAAACAGACAATGCTGATGATGATTAGGGTTTTAGGGCACTGCAGCTGCAGAGGCTATACGTGCCCGTCAGTATTGTACTACATTATCCTAAGGTTGTGCTTAGTAGCTTAAGTGCGCCATACAGAATGTGTCAAATCTAATAATCTCTTACGGGTGTGTATACTACATCAAAATGTATTTCTCTCAGGTATAATAAAACTTTCCCGATGTCTATGGATGCGTCATTACCTAGGATCTGTCCCAGCAGGACCGGTGGAAAGAATCGGCGCTGAAATCGTTTCAGCTGGTCGCAGCTGTCAGTAGCACATAAAACATGCTGCACAGTGAGGCGGCTACCACAATGAGGACACGTGTTGGGGGCAGCGTTGATCAAATGATGGGCGTGGGTCGCATAACAGTGGCCGATTCGAAGCCTAGTAAGGCTCACCTCCTCCATTCTACTTCGCCTGCTGCTTGACTCCCATGGCTTAATCGATGGACGCAGACGTTTCAAAAAACAATCTGGCTCCGCAGTCCACCTGGTCTGCCACTCAGCATCTACTAACATCTTAAATGATGGTTTCAGGTCTGTGGCTGGAATTTTAAACCGCGGCGAGGGGGGCAACTGGCACACGTCCCTCGCAACTCTATCGACTTGTTCATTTCCTGAAATGCCAACGTGGCTCGGCACCCAAAGGAAACACACATCAGTACCTCGGGAGGCAATCACTGTCAAAAGCTTTCGGATCGTCAGTACAAGCCAGTTCTGCTGTGTGTGGGATGACTGGATAAACTGCATAAACAGACAAGTCCGCTACCTGTTCCGGCCGATTGTTTGCCCTCTACGGGCAGACACTGCCCTCTGACGGGAAGACACCATCCCCTGACAGGCAGACACTGCCCTCCGGCGAGACCACACCGTCCTCTAAGTAGCGGACACTGCCCTCCAGCGAGACTCCGTCCTCTAAGTAGCGGACACTGCCCTCCAGCGAGACACCGTCCACTAAGTAGCGAACACTGCCCTCCAGCGAGACACCGTCCTCTAAGTAGCGGACACTGCCCTCCAGCGAGACACCGTCCTCTAAGTAGCGGACACTGCCCTCCAGCAAGACACCGTCCTCTAAGTAGCGGACACTGCCCTCCAGCGAGACACCGTCCTCTAAGTAGCGGACACTACCCTCCAGCGAGACACCGTCCTCTAAGTAGCGAACACTGCCCTCCAGCGAGACACCGTCCTCTAAGTAGCGGACACTGCCCTCCAGCGAGACACCGTCCTCTAAGTAGCGGACACTGCCCTCCAGCGAGACTCCGTCCTCTAAGTAGCGGACACTGCCCTCCAGCGAGACAACACCATCCCCTGACGGGCTGACACTGCCCTCCAGCGAGACGAAACCATCCTCTAACGGGCTGACACTGCCCTCCAGCGAGACGAAACCATCCTCTAACGGGGTGACACTGCCCTCCAGCGAGACGAAACCATCCTCTAACGGGCTGACACTGCCCTCCAGCGAGACGAAACCATCCTCTAACGGGCTGACACTGCCCTCCAGCGAGACGAAACCATCCTCTAACGGACTGACAATGCCCTCCAGCGAGACGAAACCATCCTCTAACGGACTGACACTGCTCTCCAGCGAAACAAAACCATCCCCTGACGGACTGACACTGCCCTCCAGCGAGACGACACCATCCTCTAACGGACTGACACTGCCCTCCAGCGAGACAAAACCATCCTCTAACGGGCTGACACTGCTCTCCAGCGAGACGACACCATGCTGTGAAGGGCTGACACTACCCTGTGACGGGACGCTACTCACCTCCACCTCCTCGCCGGCGCACTGGGCGATGAGCTGCACCAGCTCGAGGGCGGCCGGCTCGCCGCACACGTGCACCTCCTGCGCCGGCACGCCGAGCAGGGCGCGCGTCCACGCCCAGCCCCGCTGCTGGTCCCGCAGCATCTGTATCTCGTCAATAACGGCCACCTCGCCTGCGGGAGCACGTCACGGCGTCACGGACACGCGCCTGGGAAATACGGCTCACGTGTCCGCTGATGAACCGGGGAGAATCGTCCAATCACGGGATATGGTTTTGTACCAGGAACCTGTGGGGGTATTCGCTAGCTGCTTCGGTTATAAGGCGTTGCTCTTGACGTTAACGCTGGTGGTTGTGCCAAACTTATCTGTTGTGGGAAGACCTAGCTTCGGGCCCCTGTCGCCTTATAATTGTATTTCACACAGTCAAGCATCCGTTCAGGGGTTTCAGTATGAGGGTTCCAATTCTGACGAAGAACACTTGCCCTCAACGGTTAAAATATTCCGGGACACATCAAGTAAACAAAAAAAAACGCTAAATATTACATGACTTACCCTTTGAACTCAACCATTGACCCACAACCACTATAGGAGCGCCAGCAGCAGCCCCGGAGAGAGCTTACTAACACGGTTGGGTGACGGAGGTCATCTCAACGGTGCACGCCACGTGACTGGCTGGAGATCCGTCCTCGCGGGCCAGTCGCCGCTCCTCCCCCGTCACCAGGTCACACGGTGTGCCCTGGGACAGCGCACCAGAGTCATCAGGTCACAGGACACCCCCGGTGACACCGCAGATGGGGCAACACACCACACACTGTCATGTACCAGCCGTACATCCGGGTGTCATATCTGTTGGCGTACATGCGTCCACAGTGCGTATCACGTCAAAGGAATACACGGCGAGCCTCCGAGCGATGCACAAGGCCAGTTGTCGACCCGCATATACGTCACGGGGCGGGAGCATGTGTGCGGTGTGCCCTAGCAAAGTGATTACTAATATATGTCCGGGCAGTAACACAGGCGGCTTCGGTTGGGATCTGCGCACCTGGTCGTTGATTTTCTCGAAGACCTCTGCGGCGAGCAGTTTGAGCGGTCCGCAGTAGACGCCGGAGCTGGCGGCGGCCAGCCGCTGCAGCGCGTGGTACGTCTTGCCACTGTTGGTGGGGCCGGCGTGGAACACGATGCGTCGATTGGTGGCGCGTGCCTCCGGGTACCTGCCGCCACGGCCACCGTCAGCATCGGCGGTCTGTGTCGCACACGACGTACCGACACTGGCGCGACGTCTGTCGACCGCCCTGGTCGACGCGTCGTCAAACAAGCAAACAAGCTGCAACGTGTCATTCAGTTGAGGCCTGACCAGTCAATTACAGCTCGTTCTACTGAGAACAGTATTGTACGGAACACGACCGGAGATGTGTACCCCCGGTAACTGAGGTACTGCCCCACCAGTGTGCCGGCTCCCGCAGATCACTGATCTTCTTCAGGTCGTCCATACACTCCAGGTGCGGGAAGATCTGGCGCGCGTGCTGCAGGAAGTACGGTATGAGGTCGTCCGGGTGGCCGTAGCCCTGCCGGAGGCCAGCACATACATCAGCCCACACCAGGGCTGGAAAAACTGTCTCTGGACGAATTCTTGCACTTTTATGGGTTAAATATTTTAAGTGTAACATTCCTATTTCCGCCTGTTTCTATTTATTACAAACGCGCAGTGGGCATATATCTAAGCTGTGGCATTATCAGTTAACTCCGTTCGAATCGTATCGTCCCTTTTCAGCCTTTGTTCAGGTGAGGAGGGGTACTCATATTCCCCGAGCACCCACACTTCTGGTACTCGGCCCCTTTGCCCTTACAGAGGAGTCAGCTGCGACCTCCCTCCACCAATTGACCCTGATTGACGTACAGCTCTGCACCAAAACCCCAGTATTGCTCTTCACAAGAGCGCACGACTGATGACAACTTGTATTACGTTAGGTCACAAGGCCACCATCCAGGCCAGGCGAAAGACCTGTACTTTTGTCTCTCAAGATTCACTGTCCACTTGGAACATAATGCAGAATAAAACACTGCAAACATAACATAGAGGCTTATCTAGGTCAAACTAATTGAAGGAATCTCACAAATCGAGGGCCGAAACATACAAAACAGCATGTCCTGCTTGCGTTAGTTGGTACCAGCCGACCACTTGCCCCCTTTAAATCATCGCGCATTAAAAAATATGTAAATGCTGGATACCCACTCCAAGTTTATACGAATTTTCGCCCCATGTACTATCAAACTGACTTCACTGTGAAACACATGGAGCATTAGCCCGACTCCCCAGCCTAGCACTCAGTCCCCACTGCACCAGAACGAACCAGGCCGCCGGGATGCCCACCGTGAGGATGTCCTTGAAGACGATGTGCAGCTCGGGAGGCAGCACCTCCGCGTCCTGGCAGTAGCGCCGGAAGCTGACGTAGGCTTGGTGAAACAGGTACTCTGCCAACAGCACGGACCCGGCTCCGGCTCAGACGGCGCTCTCCCTCCCCAGCAGGGTCACAGCGACTCCATAGGTCTCAGCACCTGAGCTGCGATCAGCCAATGGAACTACATATTGAGGTTGCATCTATAGGAACACAGCAATAGACTGTGGAAGAGAGCGCCCACACGATACGTTCTGGGGCGATGGGTGGGAGGAAAATTACTTCGTTCTGAGCCATTACCAAGAAATTGAGACGGTAGAAAAATATGCAGGGACGAAGGGTCAATATGACCTATTATTTTACCGGATATATGTAAGAGTTAATGAAAGAGTATAGAATATGTCCAATACAAACCCATTCGCAAACTGGTGTACGGCCATTCTGTAGGTGGGGTGCCTAGTTCTGTCATTACCGGGCGGGCGCGCTGCGCCGGCGAGGTTTCTCCCTACAGGTGGATACAACTTCCAAAACGAGCGACCCCACCCCAACGTCATGCTTATGAACAACTTGTACCCCTGCGATGGGTGTCGTACAGAAATGAAACTTCCGCTCATCAGAATGGGCGACACCATCAGGAGAGCAGGGGTTAAGCTGACACCCCCCGAAATGATAAATGTTAACATTTAGCGATCATATGACGTTGGCTAGAGGAAAATGGGCTGAGATGTAAATCTTGCTCCTCCCTTCCAATCTCCCCGCTCCGACCCACTGCACACATTGGCGGATCCAGGAGAAACTTTGGGAAGGGGCCAAACCAACGTTTGGGAGGGGGGGCTAAATCGAGAAAAATCGCAAAAAACATAGTATTTAAAAAGTAAAATTTGGCCCTTTCTGGGATGCCAAAAGATACTATTCTAAGCTTTGGTGGGGGGCCACGGCCTCTTTAACCCCCCTTGGATCCGCCAATGGCTGTATATGAGTAGCAACAAAAATTATATGCATTGGATTTCCAAGCAAAACTATAAACCCATATACAAAAGTTGTGCGTTTTCCCGAGACCCACCAACACCCACTGAATACCGATTTTGAGAAGTTCAAGCGCTAGAAAGACGAAAAATTTGCAGCCAAAATGTATGGGAGCTTTGAAAAACGATTCTGTATTTCTTAAAAGTTAGTGGACTGAAGCTGATGGCAATTAGACTGGGGAAATGATTTAGTAAAAAAATCAAAAGGATACATTAAATAAATTATTATTAAATTATTATCATGTTGGTTTCTTCTTCGGTATTCTATGTAAATTTGGTATTAGTAGGGCATTCAATTATCCCGGCCGAACTGATTGTGCGCTTCCGTCACCTTTGTACTTGAGGATGACAGTGATCCATCCAAAACAGATTAGCCAGCTTTCACTTGCCATCTTAAAACATGGGCATCCGCTCATTTATCATCCATAAAGACCTCTCAAAGGTTATACCTTAAGCATGAGTTCTGCCCCAGGGGCACCGCAGATGGGTCGTTTTACTATTCCGTTCTCAATAAAATTCGCACACGGCTAATTCTTACATCTTATTTTCCAACACCTTATCAGTAACGTGTTTTTTCTTTTTTTTACAAATCTGTGACTACCAACTTGCTCCGATTGCCTATTGCCAAGATAATACCCAATTGTGCAGTGAGCTCCAGCTACAATTGCAGCCTTCATCTCCATGAGAAGCACAGCTAATCATCAAAAGTTAGTTCCGACGGCGCACACAACTCACGATCAAGTCCATTCTCCAGCGCGATGGTGCGCACTTTAGGGCGCTGGTGGAGCTTGTTGAGCACTCGCAAGACTTCCTGCTTGCGCAGCTTGCCGGCCAACTCCGGGCCAACCAAGTTGATGTCATCGGGCCCAGGCTTGATGGGCACAGGCACGAACAGCCGCGAGACGTCCGAGGACTTCAGATGGCGCGCACTGGCGGAGAGGCGACGCGCGCAGGTCACAGGCGGCCGCAGGTGCGTCGCCCGCCACACCCACCACCGTGCACACCGCATCCCTGCTTCACAACACTGCAAAGAGAAGGCGGCGACAATATTGGGTGGGCTAGCCTGCACACCTGTATCATGTTAAGCTTCGTTTCGTCCTTCAAAAACGAAATATGACCATGAAAAGACCCAATCATGTCAAGGCTAAGGGAGGAGAAAGACAATAGTTACCTTCGCTGACTTTGTTGCATTTTTACTGTTCCTGGTCACCTTTTGTGAGTGTGGCGGTGTAGCCCCAGTCATTGCTGGGTTGGTATGGACGGTGGGGACCCATTTGACCAAGGATCAGAACATGTTCATTTGGAGTTTGTACATCAGGAAAACGTTTAATTCATATTACATTTCTTCAAGGCTAAACAGAAGCTACATCTAAGACAACTAGACTGTTACAGCACGATGGCAGGGTGCGTTTGCAACCCTGGCAAAGTAAAGCACCCCAGACAAATAAGACGGGTCTGGCGACATCAACAATTTTTGGGATTACTCTCAAGTAGCAGCACAGGCTGATGGCTGATTCTAACACACTCGGCTTCGCAGTTTCCAACATGTCTCACCAGTCAGCGTTGGTGTGGGCTTTCACGGACTACCAGGGGAGGAGCACAACACCCAGTAGCAGTTGCAGGATGCCCTGCGGAAGGAGTTCAGGAATGAATAATTGGACACTGACTAGGCTAGGCGGTTCATGCATTGTTCCAGCAACCCCACTTAGTTCTTGATGAATTTCAGCGACCCTCAGAAGCCTGGTCAGGGAAGCATATCCTGACTGATAATATACAGATAGAAAGGCTATGTTTTGTGCCATTACCCAGACTGACTGCTGCCCCAAGTACTAGAACCTGCCCCAAGAGTCCCCCTCTGCCCCAAGCTCGATCAAAAGCTGCCCTAAATCAATAGGTCTGCCCTGAGGCTGCCCCAAGAAGATCTCGTAGAAATCTGCCACATTCTGCAGACTGGCCCATTTGACTTTCACCGCCTTTAAATATTGCATCTCTACTTGGTGTCCATTCTCTATTTGCTGTTTATCCACCTGCTTCTGTTGCTTACTGCCCAGCCAGCAGCCATGTGCCCGTCCCATATTCTTTTTTCTTTTTCGTTCATTTTTTATTGTTTCCGTTTTTGAAGAAGGCATTAGCAAGACAGATATGACGACAAGAGTCAAGCATAGACAAGAAAATGAGGATAGAGTACAGTAAGAAAGTGTCCAACCGCACCCCCAACCACGAACATCGAGAAAATCAGCCATCATGCGCGAAAAGAGAACAAGACAGAGTAGGTCAATACAGTCAATTTTGATAGTTTTGACACAGTTGGCTACATCGCCCCCAAGCCATCGCCACCACGCACATTCTCACCCGTGTCCAATGCCCCAGCATACCCGCGTGAGGGAGCGGGCCCCGACCATGGGCAGATCGCCAGCGCCACAAGGACTAAAGCCGAGACGTCGAGCAGCTTAAGTTAAGGTAGCAAGCCACAGGATTAAGTTACGGCAGCGGGTTAAAGTAGAACAGCCAATAAAAAAACCGTCTAGCCGCCACCATTCCCTTCGGACAGCTGAAGCCATCACAGTTCCGTCGGGTGTCTCACCACCACGCCACGACCCATGCCGTCTCTCATAGCAAGCTGGTCGTCCGGCCTATTTCTCTCATTCTCCGACCTCGCACCGCGGCAGCGCCTCCCATGAGGCAGCCGGAAATGCGAGTGCAAGCCGGAGACACCACCGGCCGGGGTAGCGCCTCTAACCAAACACTCGCCCCCAGCACACCAGCTCGGAGACCAGCGACGGGAGCAGCAGCGCCTGAGCATCTCCACAGGTTCTCCGGGTATTAGTGGAGAATCAGGGAGGTCAGAAAATCTCTCCGCGTGTCTCCGCGCCCCCATATAATTGTGGGAGTGGTCTCCTAAAAATGTTAGCCCCCATATAATTGTGGGAGAGGCACAACATCATCCAAGCGGCCACGATCGCCTCATTTCAATCTTTCATTTCTTTAGTACGGTGCAAGGACAGCTTCTTCCTAAATACAAGATCGGTATCGTGCCCCCCCTTACTAACATTCGGATTTGGTAGTATGCACATCATGGAGACGATCGTCTAGTGCTCCAGTAATTGAACTAATTTCGTTTATTTTTCCCTTCTGGGATACACAAAAGACATCTCGCCCTTTTCTCACCCAGGCTTAATTAGTGAGTTTGGTACTTGTTACCACCTCCGAGTTCAATAAAACTTTAACAATCCATATTCAGAACACAATTACATAGCTCAACTTCGTTACAATAGAAGGAAGTGTCAAATTCCTGTCATATACTACGAAGGGCGCCAGTGGCGACACCGCAGGTACACTCAAAACAAGGTTCTGAAAGGAAGAGAGGCGGCAAAACTGGGCGACAACATAACCATACCCTGTAACACACCGTGATGCTTAGGGAACACCGCACAATTTGGCACAATGGCACCAGGGTAAGGGAGCGATGAGTGCGGAGGGGGACGCTAACGAACGAGCACGGACACGGGGTTACAAGTTCGATATAAGGTCAACGACGTGGACCGGCGTCGGTGTTGTGACAGATGGTAATAAGTACGGGCGGTGCCTCTACTATCAAGGGTCATACGCGCACGTGACGGGCGAGTTCGAGCGCTGACGGGAACGATTTATGCTAAGTGCGGCGGGCGACGAACAGCGACGGAGGTCGGACTTGAGAAAATTTCTCTTCAAATAAAAATATTTCCTTACAAAAGCATGCCTTATTCACTCATATATTCATTCAGAATTGAAGCAATAAGCACAATTAGAAACATGGGGAACAGGCAACCTAAAATGGTTAATTTTTCTTATAGGGAAGCACTCACTGACAACTTAGAAAAATGTGTCGCAAGAATATTTGCAACACCCCTACAAAATGTTCAACAACTATTTTTCCTACAAACCTACCATTTTCAAAATATTCAATAATCTTGCTCACACCCCTTGTGCGACATAACACACCCACCACACATAATACCCATGTGGCGGCACACATAGAATTAGTTTTTTCCAGCAACAAATAAAGATGTAAAATATGTGTGCGCCATTAGTGTCTTTGAAGAAAAAGTTCAACCGAGTACATGGTTCTTTAGTAGCCTTAGGGTAAAAAAAGTGCTGAAAATGACGTGATAATTCACAAAATGTTAGCTCTATTTTCTTACTAAGCATGATAATGTTTGTGTGTCTTTAAAGTGAATGTGGCACCTTCATAACACAATTTTAACTGAGATAGCCAAGTTGTAAAGCAAGTGGGAAAACCCGGTACTCCATATATCATTTATCTTGGAACTCGATATTTCCGTGGAAAAAGCTAAAACCTACCTGACACCAGCCCCCTCATCAGCCTCCGCCGGCGGCCATTGTTGTGAGCTGCTGGTGTGACGACATATGCTGACATCATGATGGGCATCAGCCAATAGAAGCCCTTGAAGCTTTTCAAGTATGGTAGTGGTTGCCAGATCGTGACATCATCCACAGATTCCACAGGCTGATATTTATTTCTTTTTCTAGAGGAGCATTTAAGAAATCAAAATATTGAGCTTATTGTACATTTTTCAGAGAAATCATGAGTGGTTTCATTATTTTCAGCTAAAAGTACACCTAATTGCACTAAATTCCAGGATTAAACCAAGGTGCCACATTTCCTTTAATGCTCCGTTTGCAGCTGCTGTAATATTTTTGCCTATCACAAGCAAATATTGTTAATGGTATAAAAATTGACCTTTGATTTGCCTAGAATGTTAAAAGGCTGTTTTAGCATGAACCAAAGGATATATTTTTTGCTACTAGCTTTGCCTGCTCACAGATCTTTGCTTGGCCTCCAAATTAGAGGTGGGACTTTTGGAAAAAGCTGGTCCCAGTCCCAACCAACATTTCTTGGTCCCGGCCTAGTCCCAGCGAGAAAGATGCGGTCCCGGTCTGGTCCCGACAGCCTTTTTTCCACTTATTGGCTTTTAACATACTAATTTCTTGTGGATTAAGAGCCAAACATATTAAGCAAATTCAATCACCATTACATAAACAAATCAACATAAGGTACGAACTATAGCTTCAGGAAATCCTTACCTACTATCATGAAAAATGGCCACAATTATCTGACAATGCTCTCTGAGGCAGCATTTGCATGTTAAACCCTTAAAAGGTAAGAAACTATACGTCAATCCAAATTTAAGCTATATCACACCTCCCTTCTGTCCATCCATAACCATTCAATCAATAATCATACCTTAGTTTTATCAGCGAAGGTCAGGACACAAATGCCTTCAAGAGCCTTAAGATCAAATCACCAAAGCACAGGAGGAATTTGACATATCACTTTTGCAGTTGCCATGTGACTAAAGGAATGTTTTAGGCTGTTTATGAAGAATGATGCAAGTTGATACACTGGATGAAGGAACTGACAAATAATGTTTTACATACCTAGGTAGTTCTCCAAAAACAATTAGGTAAGCCCCCACCTTCCTTCCCAACAACACCCACACAATGCATGGATTTCCAAATATGGGCCCTGGCATAGGTCTGTGAGAAAGTAACGCTAGTAGCAAAAACTGTCTTCTTTGATTCGTGTCGATTTTTTTTTTTTTAGTGGCCTTCCTACGATCAGCCCAGGGCTGAGGCCGCGTTTCCATCGCCGGCACACGCAGCGCCCCCGACCACATGTCCGGAATACGGTGTGAACGGAACGATATCTAGTGCATCCAGGACATGTGGACGGCGAAGTCCGCTGAGCGGCCGGCGATGCAAACGCGGCCCACACGAATTCAGAGACGCAGAGCTGGGAGAGGTTAATTTCGCAGAGAAACTAATCTCTCCCTTAACACTGCGAGTCTGAATGTTAACATTAAGGGCGAGGGTCCGAAAGAAATTCGCCCGCAAAGCTGGCGGCCAAAAGCCAGCGGCCACTGTTTTAGAGAAAAATAAAACCACGCTGGAAGGGAAAACCTCAAAGATGTACGCTCGGGAACTCCAAGTTACATGGTTGAGATGAAAAACCCTTCTTAAAAAGAAAAACGCAATGTTTCTCGCGATGATATTCTAAGGGAATACTCTGCTCTCGTCTTTGATTTCGCAGAGGGGGACGGGGGGAAGGGGGTCACAATCATGTAGAGAAATGCTCATTCAGTGAGGGAGATAACATAATGCATACAAAGGCAAGACACTGATTCGGAGGTATTCATTGTCAGGATTATCTTTAGTAATCCTAACCAGAAGTAAATGACGGTGGTGTGCATATTGCATCCTAGGTCCATGTTCATCTATATATGGAGTTCAGAACCAGTCCGGAGAGGTCTGGATGGTCATTTCCGAGCTGAGTTTAGGGATTCCGGATCAAATTGACACGGGCAAGATGGGGGATCAGAGTCATATAAAAAATGATCATTCAGTGAAGGGGATACCATAATGTATACGAGGTCAGGACACTTGCCAAGCGATATTAATGCCTTTGTAAATCCTAGCAGACTACCGACGATATATATAATTTTCGCGTCAATGGATTGAAGGGATGAGTCCAAAAATGTAACAGTAGGCGGAGGACCCATCGAACTCCGGCTGTTGGACCCGGAGTTTCTTTTATAAACGTCTTTGCTGTCTTTTCGAGACATGACGGTTAGTTGCGGTAGAGTGCATTTCATTTCATCAGAGTTTATGGGCCCATGTTGATTCAAATATGAAGTTCAGAACCAATTCGATGAGGTCTGGACGGTCGTTTCCGAGCAGGTTTTGGAGACTAAGGGTCAGATTATTCGCAGAGAGGTAGTTGACGATGCGTACCCTTCTTGGGGCTTCGCAGAGGTGCAGAAACTTGCCAACTCGGCTACTGGAGTTTGTGACACATTTATGATAGTTGAGGTGCATAAGTGTGACAAAATAGCGATCGTGACAGTATGGTTCAAAATCAAACCACACATTTTCGAAATACAGAATGAAGCGTGTAGCGAATATTTTAATTTAGCAATTCTGTCCTTCAATTGCACAGCGTACCATCAGTGATACAATATTGGTACTGTGTTCAGTTTCTACTAAAACGAGAGACCCCCGCTGCAGAAAACCCGGAAACCGCTGTCACAGTTGCCAGATTTTAACATGCAGCCCAATGGCGCCGATTGTTAGTAGTTGCCAGAAAGTTGCCGCCTAGATGCCGGAAATGTGACAGTCAATTTTTTCGAGAAATACATGATTGTGGGCATATTTAAGGCATTAAAGATAACACAGATACGTTATCAAGTACTTTTCTGTCCATTTTGTCAGGTTAAATAATATTTAAAGTTTGAGTATCTTCGATTTAGCGGTCCCTATTTCTTTGAATTTAGTATCAAGTACGCCTAAAAGCTACTAGGAAAAGTACTAAATGAGTGAAAGAAATAAACATAGCTGGGCAGCAATTCTACCTAAACTACGCAACAGCGACAGCACAAGTTCGCAATGTTTGTGTGATGTAGAGCCTGCCAAAAAATTTGAACAAGTGGGAAGCTACTTCCGTTGAGGGCATATTTATTAGGTATATCTGAGATAAGTGCAGGCTAAAACTAGCTGGAATAAATAGTGCTGCCCATGGCTAATCTAAGATGAATGTAGGCTACTTTGATTCTGATGCACTTTCACACATCAAACTTGGTTTTTCATTCCTTAGCTTGCTTGTGCCTTACGTTATTTGTGCCCTAGATCAAGATTGGTTAGGTAGATTTGGAGCTGGAGGAAGTTGGGAGAGTTGGCGCCAACAGCAGACTGGCAACAACAGTAATTCAGGTGAGGTTTCATGATCAAATTATCATGTCAATATTGTACAGATAGCAAATGTGTGCCCATGCAGTCCTCCACAAAGTGTTAAAACACACACTGGAGAGGGACCTGGCACTAACGTGCACTAGAGGGGGGCCTAGTAGACCCCCTTCTCATCTCAGAAAATCACAGAAAATCTCAGAAAGAAAGAGACTTTGAAAAACGCCGGTTGGGGGTGTGTTGCTTACTACCAGTGGTAGTAAGCAACACACAGGACCTGAACTGCCTGGAGTTAAAGCAGGATTTTGACTTATACACTGGATCTTTCTTTGGTATGAGACTTCCAATACCTCTGTACCTATTAGGCCAATAGACATAATTTTACATCTATGCAGGGTAGTTGCCTCAGAGTTTTTACTGCAAGAAGGAACGACCAGGCAGGTGATAATCAGGTGTTGGGGGAAATTTTAAGCATTTGATCTGGCTATAA
This sequence comes from Lepas anatifera, assembly GCA_034440635.1. Taxonomy (NCBI): domain Eukaryota; kingdom Metazoa; phylum Arthropoda; class Thecostraca; family Lepadidae; genus Lepas; species Lepas anatifera. The sequence continues at coordinate 1,204,003 of JAOTON010002089.1, forward strand.
AAATGCTACCTAAGGTCCACTTTACCAACACATTTTAGGTAGATCCAAATCCTATGTTGACATTGACATTTTTGTCCCTTTTGTTGATATGTGAGATGGAAGTTCAGTGGGGGGTGGGGGGAAGCTGTGATCAGGGTTCCCAATTGTGTGTAGGTGTACGCTCCCATTTATAGATTAGTTTCCAATAATAATTTTCATGATAATTGCCACATTTAATCATGGGGAAATGTACCATAATTGGAAACACTCCTTCCAAAAATGGAAACTTCTTCAAAAAGGGAAATGCATGTCATTGGGGGGAAACTGCAGTCAGAGTTACCCATAATAGTTATGATCCCAACACTGAAAACAATGATCCATAATTGGAAATTTTCCTTCCAAAACATAAACATGATCTAAAAATGAAAACACAGTTTAATACTTTCATGCGGTAATGGCTTGGTGCTTGAACCTTGTCAGTTGCAAAAAGTAAGAGACAGGTAGATGACATTCAGCATATTGTAAATAGCATTCAAGTATAAAATTATCATTTCCAGCTTTGTGTGACAGAGGAGGCATATGTCGCATTGAGTTTGTGACAGCCAGTATACTTTCTGCACCTCTGGGGCTTCGGTGGGACATTCGAGTAGCATATGTTTGACTGAGAGCCTTGCGCCGCATCCTTCACAGTTCGGCGGAGGGTTATTGTCGAAGAGATAGCTGTGGGTTAATCGAGTGTGTCCACAGCGTAAGCGAGATAGGAGTACTTCATTTTGCCTGGTGGTTTGATTGCTAGTGCCCCAGGGAGATAGTTTTGGTTTAATTTCATACAAGTGATCAGAGTGTATGTTTTCCCATTTTAGTTGAAGATAGGATGAAAAACGTTCTCTCAATGCACCAAAAACATCCGAAAGAGGCATGTTGATATTCGTCACCCTTGGCAGAACACAGGCCTGTTTCGCCGCTTGATCCGCCTGTTCATTGCCGGGAATAGAACAATGACCCGGAATCCATAGGAAGATCATGTTTTGGCTACGAGGAAGGGTATAGAAAATCCGAAGAATATCGTGGACGAGTGGATGATCTATGGTCTCCGGGCACTGTAGGGCCCCAAGGGCCGATTGCGAGTCTGTGCATACTATCGAAAAAGGAATTCGTGATTCTCGGATGAGAATCATGGCCCTTTGATAGCATACAGCTCTGCAGTAAAAACGGAGGCAATGTTTGGTAGTCGGTAAGTCAATTTCAAATTTAACCAGACAACCGCAGATCCAACTTGCTGGTTCCGGAAAGATCCGTCCGTGTAGATAAATGTAGAGTCCGAATGAGCAAATTGGTATGCGTGGAAATCCGACAATATTTCAGTCGGATTTATTTGCGACTTTCGTTCAGTAATAAGGTATTGGATATCTGGTAAACGATGAAGCCAGTAGGCTAGAGGGGGTGGCTTGGGAGCGGTGTGCACCAGGGGCATATCGATCTCAGTCTGAGCGTTCTGCACTACAGTGGCAATAGAGCGTATAGTTTTTTGAGGCCGGCGGGCGTTATAAACATAATGAGGCGTCATACAGAACGAAGCAGGATGGTCCGGGCTGCTCATAACCTGGTAATAATATCGGAGGACTAAGAAGAGTTGACGGTTTTCTAAAGAAGGCAGGCTAGCGTCGGCCTGAAGAGCAGTCACAGGGGTGGTCCGAAATGCCCCCGTAATTATCCTGAGGCACATGGACTGTATTGATTCTTTACGCTGTCGACTTGTTGGAGAAACTATACAGATTACAAGGGCACTATAGTCGAGCACAGATCGGATAAGACTGCTGTAGAGGAGCGTGAGAGATTTTCGGTCCGCTCCCCAGGAAGAACCTGAAACACATTTCAGTATGTTAATTCTTTGTAGGCAGCGTATTCGCAGCTGTTCGATGTGGTTGTGGAAAGTGAGACGGGTGTCAAGTATGATACCTAGATACTTGAACGTTTGAACTTGCGGGATGGGTTGATTTCTAATTTTTAGTTGGAGATCGTCTGCCGCTTTTCCCCTTTTAAAGACCAAGGTAGCTGATTTGGCAGGGGAAAGAGAAAACCCCCAACTGTCACACCAACGCGATATGAGTCTCAGTGCGGCCTGTATTATTTCTCCAGATTCCCTACAGGTTTCGCGGGTAGTCCAGATGGCAAGATCGTCAGCAAACATGGAGCAATGGACGCTCGGATAATTTCTCCGTACGTCGTCGAATATGTCGTTTATGGCCAGTAAGAAGAGGTTAGGGGATAGAACACTCCCCTGTGGTACACCATGATCAAGAGTGTGTGGATCCGAAAATGTTGTCTTGCATTTTACCTGGAAGGTTCTGACCTGCAAAAAGTTTTTAATGAACTGGGCCATGTGGCCCCGAATGCCAATTTTATGGAGTTTTATCAACGCAGTTCCTCTGTGAACCTTATTAAACGCAGATGATAAGTCTAGGAATGTGGCGACAGTAGGATGTCCGTGAATGAAGCCTTTTTGGACAGATGATACAAGTCTGATAATGTTGCAGTTTGTGTTTAAGCTTTTACGAAATCCACTTTGAAAAGGTGACAACAGTTTGTTAGATTCCAAAAAGAAAGTTAGCCTGGCATTTACCATTCTTTCCATTATTTTGCAAGAGCAATTCGTAAGCGAGATTGGGCGATAAGAAGTTGCCAAAAGTTCATCTTTACCTTGTTTTATTATCGGGATAACTATGCTTTGAAGCCAACCAGGAGGGAAGGCATCAGTTTCCCATAAGTTGTTTATTGAGGATAACAATCGTATGCGATTTTGATTTGAAAGATTCGAGTAAAAAGAGTAATTTATTCCATCCGGACCGGGGGATGATTTATTACTCCTGGTTATCGAGACTTCGAGCTCCTTTAGGGTGAAGGGGACGTTGTAATATTCAGTTTCTGGTGATGAAAAGTCTAAGAGATTGGATGATGCCACAAGGTTCTGGTGAATATGTGGCGGATATATTTCTGTTGACGATACAGACGCAAAGTGTTTAGCAAATGTATTTGTGACCTCAAGCGGATCGGATATTATTCCATTAGTGGTCATCAATTGTGGGAAATGTGCACTGCAAGCTCGACGGGATCCGAATGAGCGAACCGTCTGCCATATGTCTTTTATCGGGGTAAAGCGATTTACTTTTGAGCTGACATATGTTCTCCATGATTTTACCTTTTCCTCCCAGAAAATTGTTGAAGCAAACGCACAGCTATCAGAATATTCTTGTGCGAGTAAATCGTCCATTATATTTTTTTGAAAAGCACGAAGGGCCCTTCTCCTCACGGCTTTCGCCCATTGGCATCGCGAGTTCCACCATGGTGCGTGTGTAGCTTGCATCTGGGGGTTTGGATTTGACCTAGAACGTGGAATGATGTCCAAAGCAGTGTCATACATAGCGGAGAGGAATGTAGTCATATTTGGTGGAGCGTCATGAAGCTTAGAAGCTAAAGTATCATTGAATTTCGTCCAGTCTGCTAATTCTGTTTTCCATTTCTGTATGGAGGGTACTGATGGAAGGCAGGTTAGTGATGGGATGCAAATAGAAATCGGAAAATGATCAGAGAAAAGGGGGTCAGAAGAGACAGACCATTGGAAATGTTGTGTAAGGTGGGCCGAGACTAGCGTGAGGTCAATCGCAGAGAGAGACCTGTGGCTCCGACTTTGAAAGGTTGGGGAACAGTCGTTCAGAAAGCAGAGTGAGTTTGAATCTAAAAAATTTTCGATTATACGGCCGCGCGTAGATACTGACTGACTACCCCACATAATGTGGTGGGCGTTGAAATCACCTAGCAACATAACTGAGGAGGGGGATAGTTGGGAGACAAGATTGTCCAGATTGGTGAGAGTTACTTGAGGATCATGTGGGGGGAGGTACGGCTTTCTATTGGCCTCGGTCATCGAAAGTGTTGGCACCTGGCGGATTTTTTTGAAAACGCCAGTAGAGGGACTGACGTCTGGCGCGGCTGCTTCCTATCCGGCGCATTGTTGAACGCGGTATAGATTTTGAACGTTTACTTTCAGTCGTGGTGAACTCGTTGCTCTGAAAAAGTGAAGTTCATGTTGGGTGGACGTGAATATTGAAGACTGGCGTTATTTTCTTGTTTGTTATAATCTTGGAAAGTTCAAAGAAAATGAAAGTGAGACGGATAACCATTACATCCAATCAGAACTGCTCCATTCCTCAGTGTGTATCCTTCCGAAGAAAGTGTCCAAGTCTCAGCTTTCACAAGTTTCCTCAGGATAAGGTGTTGTCCAAGCAGTAGAAGTCGAATCTGATAATTGGGAAGAAGATGGGGTCAAATGCTGCTGTCTGTTGCAGACATTTTCAGCCATCTGACTTCCATTCACATCCACCTGGTAAGCGACTGTGAGGCCAGTGTGCAAAGTATGGCATTTTCGACGAGATCTCGTCCGTGCGAATTCCCTTGGAGACAGGATCGAGTGGTGCGAACTTTATCAACCTGGTGCGAATTTGCGAGGTTAGTGACACTTAAACTAAACAAATAATGGCTGAATGGCCATTAAGACACCGGAGGTGCCTTATAAGAAGTCCTTAACTGACTAATGATTGAGGTAGCATTGCATTGTAGGGGTAGAAATGGGTGCATTTTTCCCCTGGTATGTGGTAGATTGGTGCGAATTTTTGGAGGCTGGTGGTGCGAGAACTTTAGATGGCTGGTGCGACTTGTCTGGCCTGCTGCCATACTTTGCAGACTGGCTGTGAGGCAATCTCCAGTTCCGCTTATGCCTCCTTCCACTCCCTTGAGCCTGCTTCTAGCAGGAGTAAGCCTTAATCCTTGGGCCGTCATCATAGGCGGATCCAGGATTGCCGATCAGGGGGCACCTTCCCGGGGGCGGCGCACCATTCTTAACCGGGAAACCCTATCGGTGGGAGCCGACTTCCGTATCCTGGGAGGGGGATGGTGGTGGGAAGGGAAATTTCAGGGGGCGTGGCCATTTCAGGGGGCACCGAGGGTCGATGGTGGTGGGCACATACCCACTTTGCCCCCTGGATCTGCCTATGGGGCATGTGCCCACTTTGCCGTCCCCCTGGATCCGCCTGTGGCTGCATTCCTTTTAGCCCAGAAAACTGACATCTTGAAATAATTCGATAGATATACGCCTTTATTTGTTTCAAGCCGTCTGAAATTCCAGTTTGAATGTACGATGGAAAATGCGTTTCCAAACACAAGCGTCGCCACCGGCAAAGAAGTGGGGGGGCAGCAAACTTCAACCTGATGCTGACTACAAGCTTTGCTCCTTGGGACCAAAAACTTTTCGAATTTGCATTCTTCTCTGCCTTCCGCAGTGGCTGGTTATAAGCCGCTGCCACATACCAAACATAAAACACGTATAATTCACCGCTTACCATGCTATTCCCGGGGCCCACTAACGTTGTTTACCTTTTGGAGTCCCTCTTTCGCGGCCATCTTGGAGGGCACACTAGCGACACTGGTGAGCGTGACCGGGGTCAATTATTGTAGTTAAATCAAAGTTGGAAGTTATTAATACCAATAACAATATTTGCTTGTAATAGGCAAAAAATTTTACAGCGGCCACAGACGGCGCACTGAAGACAAATAGTACATCATCACGTTTGGTAAGAGAATAAAGAAAATATCAAATGATTAATCACGTGGTTTTAAATATATTTTTGCCTTAAAGCTACTAACTTGAACTTGAACTTGAACTTGAAGGATACGGACTTAATGAGGCTCTAGGCCTGTAGGTGTCCGGTCTTAGTGAGCTCGTGTAAGTGTGGTTTCACTACCTAATCCGTGTCAGGTATGGTATACCAATAGTCCTCCCAGTGTTTGTCAAGCCTGGTCTTGAATGTGTTGACAGTAGGTGCAGTGACAACATGACTGGGGAGACCATTCCAGTCGTTAAAGGGAGATACGCGAAAAAATTTTTATTGTGGTTTCTTGATATTTGAAAAATCCTGATCCTGAAACCAATAATCATTTTTGCATCTTCTACCAATTTTTTGGGAGGCCACATCACAATTATGGAAATGTTTATCAATAACAGTTAGAGTATTAAACCCAGCACTCCAACACTAGCCAGGGACAGTCTTTTCTCGTTGCCATGGTTACTAAAATTGTGTTTTGATGTTTCTCATACTATGTATTTGTATTCAGAATGTATTTTTACACTTTTTTAGTCATTAATTTTACAAATTTATCCCACAAGAAAGATTTGAAAAAAGATTTAAACCTCTACCTACGGTCCGACCCGAACTAACCGGAAATGTGTTCGGCTGCAGGCGGACTGGCAGGTTTTTCTGCAACGCGCACGCGCAATATCGTATTTTATAGAATGCAGACGGCAGCGAGCCCGTAATATGCAGAATTGCTCCTGCGCACCACAAAAGAGTTTGTAGGTTGCCAGCAGTCCAACACACCTCTGTTCGAGTTTTGCAAAACAAACCCAGGAACCGGCCGGGAGTAATGCAAATTGCCGTTGAGTCACTTTAGAACCCAACTAGAGATGAAAATCTGTCCGGCGGTACCCCGAAGGCTGTAATGGGCTCGGCTTGGTAAAGTAAGGACATTGAAGACATAAGTGTCGCCACCGAAAAAAGTGGGGGGGGGGCCAGCCAAACTTCAACCTGATGCTAACAAAAACTTTCAACATCAGGACCAAAAACGCTTCGAATTTGGGCTCCTCGTAGCCTTCCGCAGCGGCTGGATATAAGAATGTCCGGTTTCCCTAATTTTTACTGAGATCAGGAAATTTTTGGCCGAAAAGTGGGGGGCCAGGTCCCCTGGCCCCTTTTTCCGACGCGTATGAGTGAAGACCCGTTTTTAGTGTTTCAAGTGTGTAGACTATGGTGCTCTGAACAGAAACATACAATGGCTGATCCAGGTTTTCTATTGTAGGGGGGAAAAAGGTGCATTTAGATCAGAATCTATGAGCGCCGAGGATGGCCAGGGGTTGTGCTGTAGAGTTGATGTGTATCGGAGGGACCAAATGTGTATCGGAGGGACCATCGCCCCCCAAAGCGTTGGAGGGGGACCAAACTATCTTTTGGCCCCCCAAAACGCCGGAGAAATTTTTGAAAAGTGTTTACGCTAGGTCTGTAGAGTAAAAATATTCGCTCCCCCTCGCCCCGGAGAGCGATCATGTTCTTGGAGATGTAGCTTTATACTAGGTCTGACAAGCACTGAAAGAGATGTTTACACAAGGTCTGTAGAGCAAAAAAATATTAGTTCCCACCTAGGAGAGGCAGAAATGGGTTTGCCCCCCCCCTTAATTCTAGGTGCCGTGGCGGCGCTCATTGGCACAAGTGTTCTGTCGTTGGAGCATCTTACCCTCTAGCCCCCAGCGGAAATGAAAATGACCTTGTGGGAAATTTTCACTACAATTTTAATGTCTCCTAATTTAACACGCGCTTTGACTGGGGGTCTGAGCCACCTACACCTTGACGAGGGGGTGGGTACCCGCCCCCCTAAGATCTCGAGAACCACGGTAGATAGCGAAAAACGGTAAAGCGTTGGGTAGCCCATCTATTTCTTTATCGAAAATATTTGAACCATTTTTGGTCAGGTCACATTTAAGGTCACGAGAGGTTGAAACATGCCGTCCTAAAAGTCTGCGAAGTATGGCAGCAGGCCAGACGAGTCGCACCAGTCATCTAAAATTCTCGCACCGCCAGCCACCAAAAATTCGCACCAATCTTCCATATACCAGGGAGAAAAACGCACCCATTCCTACCCACAAGATGCAATGCTATCTCTCTTATTAGTTAGTTAGTTAGTTGAGGACTTTTCATAAGGCCCCCTCCTGTATCTTTATAACCACCTAGCCATTATTTGTTTGGTTTTCAGTGTCACCTTCTTTGCACCAGTCTCACAAATTCGCACCAGGTTGGTAAAATTCGCACACTCGCTTCTGTCCCCAAGTGCACTCGCACCAACGAGATCTCGTCAAAAATGTCATACTTTGCACACTGGCCGTCCTAGGGATAACATATAAATTAAGGTTTTCGGCCATTACATCTGAACAAGTAAAGATAGAGCAAAACTACTTTTAAACTATAGGAATCCTTGTAGGAAGCCGAATCGAATGATATATGATTTGACCTTGCTAGGTCAAATCAAGGATTTGACCTGACCTGAGGTCAGGTCAAGGTCAAATTATATAAAATTTATATTATTAGAACCGCAAAGACAAGGTGAGTCTAATGCAACTAGAATGAACGCTTTATCACCATCCCTCACTGATTTATTCAGTAAAAAACATTTTTCCCATGTATTTCCAACGGAGAGGTCATGCCTTGTACCTGACCTTAGGTCATCGATATCAAAAATACCGGAAAATATTTTAGAGAACTCGGTGGGCCCATTATGTGATGAGTTTCAATCGGATAAGTTCACCCTGCTCCGACTTACACTATCTTAAACTTTTTTTGAGGTCAGGTCACGACCTGTACTGGTGATCTGACCTGAGATGACCTAACCTTAAAATTTTCACAGAAGTTGTAAAAATGATGAGGGAAAATGTATGCCAAGTACGGCGGCGCTACGCGCCGCCGTTTTTCTGCTGTCTCCGAAAAACCCGAGGGGGGGCGGGTACCCGCCCCCGTCAATGCGCGTGTTAACATAACTACCAGCCATATGTTCAGCGGGAACATTTTTCAATGGATATTTATTTTCAGGCATTTTCTCAAATTTTTCAAGCTAAATCAGGGCACAACACAACAAACGTGGGAGGCATTTTCTTTCGAAGATCTAGCAACTTCACCAGAAAACGATATAATTTGTGTTAAAATGCTTAGGCAAATACCGTGGAACAAAATTTATGTACCAATGCAGTGATTTATATTCATCACGGCAGCGAAGAAGCTCCTTTGACATCACATTGAGCGCAATTTTTCGGAAAGACTATTTAATTCAGCACCATCTCGGCAGACATTTCCAAATGAAATATCCCAATCCATAATCATACATTTAATCATGATATAGGTGAGCAGAGAATCGACGGTATACAAATGCTAAACGAAATCGTAACGCCGTGCACATAATTTGTGTGGTGTCGCGTTCATTTCCACACGTATTCTTTCATGGTTTGCGCACTAACGCAGTCTCAGCCACTGAGCCGTTCGTCACGATAAATATATGACGAATACTTCACTTCTTGTTCAGATGCACCAAAAATAGGACACTGTGTACAAAGGTCACACTACTATACATAACAGGGAAGCCAACAGTTTGATTTGACTAGCATACATAACTGATAAGTTTACGGCGGCAACAAACTACGCAACACAAAATGTACAGATCACGCATAAAATTTTGCCCCTGCCCATTGTTGGGTATGCAGGAGTGCCCTTCCCTTTCCCATGTGCCCATTTACTTTACGAAGAAAAACAAAGAAGAAAAATGTATAGCAAATATTATGGGCCACACCACTCCCCGCTATTTTTTAGGTTTTTAAATGTTTTTGCGCAAGGGACATCCAAATCACAAAAAAACACATGTAAAAAACCAAACGTACACACAACTGTTATCACTTCTATCATATATATATAGATCAATGCACGTTCCTAAAATATATAAATAATCCTTTATCAATCACCGACTCGTACCTCTGACGCGGCGCTACAGCGGGTAAACGCCCGATTAGTATACGAACTGGGTGCAGATACAGTATTATCAATAATAGCTGGCTACCTGAGGATACTGCTCAATCACTTTTACTAAATGTAGTAACGCATTCTCTTCATTTCCCGACGACTTTTCTGTTCTGCCCTTGCCTTTCGCTTCCCCTCCGCATACAACCGTTGCAGCCACTTCACCCGCATGTGTGTTCTCGTCACCGCGTACTTTCGCGCTACCTTTTCGTGAAGGTCCGGGAATTTAACCAGCACATCAGAAGTCAAACGGCGAATGAATCCTGGTTTCCTATCGATGTCGCTTGGTCCATGCATATCACAAACTAAAACCTCTAGCTCCCCTACTTGCCTAAGCCACTTTTCACTTGGTATTGTGAGACCACCCCGATTGAGACGTTGCAACCACTCCAGTTTCCCACTTTCATTTACTACAGGCACGGTCGATGATATGTATCAGAGAGAGCTGTCCACAGGTTTGCATTTTGCAGCAACAAAGCCCGCCACGTAGGCCGGTGCCTGCTTACAAAGTTTTTGGTTCGCGTCCCCTGCTGACGGAGCAGCTCGTTCCGCGGCGTCGTCCTGGTCATCCTCGTCCAGCCAGTCCTGCTCCGGGTTGTCCGGTACCGGTGGAGCGGGGCACGGCTGCACCCTCTCCATCTGATCACTCACAGCAGCGATGTCATCCAGCTCTTCAGTAATGACTGTCGGGGGGGGGGGGGGGGTGTCCAGTTGCAGGGTAGCCGCACTCAGGTATGTTGATTCTTCTTCTTCCAGCGAGACTGGGGCTCCATCAGCATGTGGTCTAGCATGAGAACACGAGTCTTCGCCTCCACCGCCGTTGGGTGGGTGCTGCCTGCTCCCAAGCACCTGACCTGAGAGAAGAAGTTTGTTACCATGTCCTGATTCACCCGAGACGTCAGAAAGTACTTGACACCGTAGATGTTCTGAAGCATGCTGTGGAGACCTCGCAGGGCTGTTAAGGACATGATGAACCCGTTCTGGAATGGTACCTGCTCTGGCATCCGACTCGGGAGTACCGAATCAGCCGCATGAACTCGAGCAGAGAAGTATACTGAGCATTGATGGTGTGCTCCAAGCCGAATGCTGACCGATGAGCCTTGCCGTCCAGGAAGCACCGAAAGTTGCAGGTGTCGAACATCTCGTCGCAGGTGATGACGAACTGAGCCTGCTTGACGAAGCGCTGACCGAATAGGTGGAGTAGACACTTTCCCACGCGCTCGCTGAGCATCTGGGCCGCTGGACGTACTCGCTGTCGCTCCTGGCCAGTCACCTGACGGAAATTTTGTGGTATAAACTTCATCTGACGATCATCAACTGATGGGGCGATTGTCAAAACGAACAGTTTTATTGGATATTTTGCTATATCGAGCGAATAACTGACACTTAGCCAAATATTCACAATCTAGTCATTTATCATGATTGTTCAACTTAACAGATATTAGAAGATGAAACATGTTCAGCTCTCACGCATTTATAGATTTGTTTTAAATCTATTTTCACCTATCAGGGAAGGTTCATAATGTCCTTTTATTCAAAAGAGGACCACTAAAATTATTGCTATGTTCCCGTTGCCAGTGAAAAATATATTGATATGTTCATTCGCATGAGTGACCTGAGATTCATTTGATAGCAATGCAATCCATTTTGCCTCTGCAAATACTATTGTACACAGTATATTAATAAAAACGGTACAAACCAAATGGAAAGGTGCACTCTCGAGCACTGAATAATTTAAAATCCTATACAAATGATTTAAATTTCACGTCCAGCACATATAAAAAGAACGCAAGTAAAAGTTTGATGCACAAAACTGATGGCCCATACCTTTATATGCTTCAACTGAAGGGCGTGGCAAAGCAGAAGCTTGGCATTGTCCTTTGCCAAAAGCTTCTGGGGCAGGCCCTTGTCTACTACCGGTGCCTCTTGACCCAGTAGCCTCAGACCCTGGTCCAAGATGTGGTTCCTCAGCAGCTTTAGGAAGTGAGGGACCATCCACAGATCTTAAGCCACTGGCAGCACCTGAAAAAATTCATACAAGCATTAGGAAAGGACAGGCAAAAAATATGGAATGGAAGACTTCAATTCCCAGGACTTAAATGTGAGCACAAACTTGGCTTAGGGCCAAAATGTTTTATAAGAATGCTATCCATCACATTACTATATTTCAAGTTATTACACAAAAGTGACAGCAGAAAAAGAAGCAACAAAATCATTGTTTGCTACAAGTATGGTACTTTTGACTAGGCCTAGTCAATGTGAGTGCCCCTGGAGACAGGAACAAGTGGTGCAAATTTTATTAACCTGGTGCAAATTTGAGACTGGTGCAAGGGAGGTAACGCTGAAAACCAAACAAATAATGGAAAAATGGTTATAAAGACACAAGGAAAATTGCATCATGTGGGTAGGGACCTGTCTGCAAAGTATGGCAGCAGGCCAGACAAGCTGCACCAGCCATCTGAAATTCTTGCACCGACAGCCACCAAAAATTCACACTAACCTGTCATATTACCAGGGAAAAATGCTCTCATTCCTACCCACACAATGCAATGCTGTCTCTCTTATTAGTGAGATAGTTAAGGACTTTTTCAAGCCCCCTCCTCGGTCTTTATAACCATTCAGTCAATATTTGTTTGGTTTTCGGTGTCACCTTTCTTGCACCAGTCTCACAAATTCACACAAGGTTGATTGACTTTGCACCACTTGATCCTGTCTCCAAGTACACTCGCACCAACGAGATCTTGAAGAAAATGCCATACTTTGCACACTAGGGTAGGGATGGGTGCTTTCTCCCTGGTATACTGCAGATTGGTGTGAATTTAGGTGGCTGGCTGTGCAAATTTGTGCCAAAGTTTTAGATGGCTGGTGCGACTCTTCTGACCAGCAGCCATACTTTCCACAATGGTGAATATATATAAAACATATATCATGTTTGCTACAAAGCAATGAAAAGGAGAACAGAGAAAATGGCAATTATTGATAAGCAACCTCCCCACACACCAAAATGGATATGTGCACCGGTTGGAAACAAAAGTTTCTTCTGGAAATCAAGTTTATGCCTCCAGATATATGCAGGATCTGCGCTGCCCCAAATGCCTCAAGAAACCAGCCACATTCTCCAGACAGAATATCATTGAGGACAGAAAATAGAGTTGTTGTTACCCACATCATACATCTCCAACATAGAGGAAGGATAAGACTTCTAAATTTGCCCCACCTAGCATACGGGAGAAAAAAGAGATGAGCTTGCCATAGTACCTAAACATGTATAGATCAAGGCATGTTAAGGTCTAATTTGAGCTATCTGAATGCTCTGTTTAATCTTTAATTTAAAAGGTTCAAGGGCCACATAGGTTGCCAAAACCCAAAAAATGTCTTGCTTATCTTTTAAGAATGACAAATATTAAAGAACATCTATCTTTAAAAGTTAGCAAACTCACAGAGTTCACTTACAGTTGGTACAAAAATATTTCATCCATCATCAACCTTAGCACAATATCATAGTTTCTCCAGAACCTACATGTATGATCGCACACCAACATCCCACAATCTCCTTCCCTTATGCTTTCTGACTAAAAACAACGTTTTATGGCACTTGCTCAGAGTACTGTTGTAACTAACTATGGTGTCTCTATTGGTTTGCCAACTATGATAGCACGGCGGATGGGCCGATGGGCTTTATTTTTCTGAAACCATTCACATATACTCGGTGGTACAAAGAAAAAAACAGGCACAAAACAGAAGATTTCTTCTGCATCAGCTCTGCAAAATACTATTTGTACTATTACCTGTGGAAGATAACATGAGAATACAAGAACAACTCTCACTAAAATCTTCGAAATCCCCTATATAACTATACTTTTGTTTCCCTTGCTTCAATACAGATTAAATATGTCTCTTTTCGTTCATATATGTCTCACTGCGTCCTCGGGTCTTCAACCGTTTTCTGCAATATCCCCAGAATGACGAAACTTTTGCGTCAGGAAGGTCACGTGACCCCCCTTTGAGTTGGCTATGCCTTCTGATTGGTCAGTTGTGATTACTTAAAAATCCTATATTTCTATTATAATATTATTTTGGGCTGTAGATATTCTGAAATAATTTTTGTTTTTATCAGTTCAAAACTTTCAAGTCACTGCTTAGGAAAAATACGACCATTTTTTAGAGAAATTGATAGCCATAGCTGTGTGTACGTCATATACATCGATATGCAGTGTATCGATAAAGTCGTCTATAAATGTTGACTTTGAGATCAATTTTAAGGCATTTGGAGGCTGAATTCGCAAAAATGAGAATATGACTTCTGAAACAACTTTTTGTGACCTTTTGATCTAGCCAATAAAAATTTTTTTCGCGTATCTCCCTTTAACAACCCTAATGCCGAATGCATTGCGACGGATACGAGACTCGGCACGAGGTTTAACCAGTTTGTATTCGTGTCCCCTCGTCCGAGAGTTAGCGTCTCGCTGGAAGAAGCGTTCAGGGTCGAGATCGATGTCGCCATGAAATATCTGGAACACGCGGATCATGTCCCCCCGTCGCCTTCTGTAGTATAGAGAGGGAAGTCGAAGATCTTGCAGCCTCTCACTGTACGGCTTATGTCGTATTTCAGGAATCATTCGGGTGGCACGCCGTTGCACTCTCTCGACCTTTTTCTGGTCTTCTCGGTTGAAGGGCCCCCAGAGCAAGTTCCCATATTCAAGATGTGGTCTCACAAGAGTTTTGAAGAGAATCGGAAGCGACACCAGGTTGATTGCACGAAATGATCTACGAATCAATGCTAGGATTTGGGAACTCTTTGCCACCGCAGATGCCGCCTGAGCACGAAACTTCATGTCTGCGTCGATAATGACTCCTAGGTCTCTTTCCTGGGCAGAATGGGCGAGCAGACTATCTCTCATTGTGTATGTGTGCTGCTCATTGGTTGTTCCGAGATGGAGTACAGTGCACTTTCCGTTGTTAAAAGACAACTGCCAGGTGTCAGACCATGCAACAGCACGATCCAGGTCTGCCTGAAGAATCAGTGAAGAAAGCTTGAGCTTCTGCTTGGTTGAATTTTTCTTCAAAGACAGCAATGGCGCACACTTGTTTTTCATCTTTATTATTCTTCTTGTTGTTTTGTTGTTGGCCAGGGTTGGCCGTTGTCGACGACACCGAAGCGTGGTGCGGTAGTTGAATGTGGTTGAACGGAAATTATTGAAGCCATTCGCGTTTTACTCACGACATAACGCACAGACGTAATTTAAGATACTGTTGAGTATTTTTTTGAGAGAGAAGGCAATTGAAACAGCAGTGGGGTTGGTAGGGACTAATAGGGACCGCCATTTCCAATCACCAATTCCAGAATTCTCTTTTAATCAAGCTTTTGTTTCAATGCCCTCCAGTACCTATATGAAAAAACGTTTTTCAGGTCCAATGGATTATTTATAAACGTCCAATGGATCAAAGCTTCCTTTAATTAGGGCCTGTTCCAGCGCCTCCTCAAACCTGCTCCAACCTCCTCAAAGCTTCTCCAACTTCCTCTCGCCTGGTCCAGCGCCTCCTTAAACTTCCTCCAAGCTCGCCAAAGCTCATCTCAAATCTAATCCAGGGCCTGTTCCAGCGCCTCCTCAAACCTGCTCCAACCTCCTCAAAGCTTCTCCAACTTCCTCTCGCCCGGTCCAGCGCCTCCTTAAACTTCCTCCAAGCTCGCCAAAGCTCATCTCAAATCTAATCCAACCCCCTCTCAAACGAAAGGTGGTTTTTCAGAGAAGGTTGGAGGAGCTCAATTGTGGCGCACGAATTTCAATTGAGAAACTAGAATAAGTGGTTTTACAGTGATAAACGACGTTTGTTGGCAGCTTATGGCTTTGATTACCTTGTTTTTCTGTATTCCACATTCACTAAAACACATTAAATGAGCATCAGAGGCCTTAATCAAATTCTATTAATTTCTTAGTGGCGCCACGCCCGCCATATTGGCGCTGATCAGGCGCAATCAGCTGATCTCATCCAATCTCATCCGAAATCGGTCCAGGGGACACCAGTTTTTGCGCCTGCTCCGACTTACTCCAAGCTACTCTCATCTTTTTCTAAGGAGGCGCTGGAACAAGCCCCCAATCTCCCCTCAAACGAAAGGTGGTTTTTCAGAGGAGGTTGGAGGAGCTCAATTGTGGCGCACAAATTTCAATTGAGAAACTAAAATAAATTGTTTTACAGGGAGAAACGACGTTTGTGGGCAGCTAAAGGTTTTGATTATTTTGTTTTTCTGTATTCTACTTTCACTAAAATACATTAAATGAGTATCAGAGGCCTTAATTAAATTTGTTTAGTTTTTTAGCTGTGCCGCGCCTGCCATATTGGCGCTGATCAGGCGCAATCAGCTGGTATCTCATCCAATCTCATCTGAAATTGGTCCAGCGGACACCGGTTTTTGCGCCTGCTCCGACTTACTCCAAGCTACTCTCATCTTTTTTCTAAGGAGGTGCTGGAACAAGGCCTTAGAATTGCTACAGATTAAAATATATAATAAGTGCCACTGTTCAAAACATCCTCCAGTGCAATATTCCGAATACCACAACTGGTGTTGACCACAACTGGCTAGGGTAGGGTAGGGTAGGCTAGGCTAGGCCAGACCCCGTTCAAGTTGTTTGGCAGCATTACGTCATCATGGCTGGAGAGGCAACACAGTTACTATGCAGGGCATTGGAGAAATTGCACTTTTTCGAAGCTCTAAATAGCCTATTTTAGAACTGTATCAACAGAGTTTATATGGTTGAACAGAAAGCTAAAAGATTTTTATTTATGAAACCATCAGACATTTTGCAAAAACTCCAGTAAAGAATACTATTTTTACAAATTTTCCAGAGAGTGTCAAAATAAGGACAGGTTCAGCACTAACAGCTGTTTGCAGTAAGACTAATCTCGATTTTGATTGGCTGTTGATTTCTGACCTTTGGCTGGTTGGCTGATCTGATTGGCTGTTGGTGGTACCTGCAGCAGAAGACAATAAACACCGGTGATCTCTTCAGCGAAGGTAAACTTATTTCTCTCGGCTATTAAGTAGGCCTGAGTTGATCAAATAAATGCATGCCCTTTCAGCAAATTCTTTGAAGTGTTATAATTTTTTCATTAGATTTACGTAAAATACGCTGCTCGCCGTTGAGATCAAGGTTACTGTCAAATAGGTGAAACAAGTTGATTTCGGTTTATACTAGATTGGTGCCAAATACGCCCAAACTTGGTATGTTCCAGCTGAACCTTCCAAAAACTTAGTAGAATCTCCTATAACTTAGTAGGAAAGGGCGGTGACGTCATCATGGGAGGACTATATTTAGTAGGAAACTTGGTTGTACCCGTAGTTAAAGTACCCTGGGCTAGGCTAGGCTAGGCTAGGCTAGGCTAAGTATAGGTTAGGTTAGACTTGGTTAGTTTAAGTAGGCACTTGGCGTGCCCACAGCAGCTGATGAAAGCGAAAGTGCCACTGGCAGGTTAGGTACCCCACAGCCCAGCTCGCTGAGTTGAGAAAAGGTTAGGTCAGGTTTGGTTATGTTGTGCTACATGTAGAAATATTTTTCTAAAGATTACCAAAAGTTTTTGAAAGAGTGTCACTTAGCAACGCCAAAAAGCAGTTTCGGCACTAGGAACAATTCAAAGAAAGATGTTTCAGCAACACCAAAAACGGCTAGACCACTTGGAATATTTCACTGGAGGAAGCTTTGAACAGTGGCACTTACGATATGGATCAACCTGTGCTGCTTCTTTCGGAAGGAAGTGTTGATTCATGGGGGCTTTTGAACTGTGGTACTTATGATGTAGATTAGTTTGCTGTGATCCATCTGGCAACGTGTGAAGCCAGCTACCTCGTTACCAAAATGTGGTTTCCAAAGAATGAAACTTAGTGAGAGCTGTGTACTGTGCTGTGTGTGTGCAACATTATTTTTTCTCTTTCATCTAGTTGAATTGATACTTTTCTCATCTTATAAAGTTGGAAAATGGCATCAAAGAGGCAATGAAGTGCTGAAAAGTCACAGTTATATTTTGTCTCATATCTTAGTTTTAAATGAAATGTGGAAACCATTATTATGAATTTTGCTTGATCCAGACTGGCTCTGGACCCGGCACAGTCCAGGCATCTAGCCTTTGGTCCCGGCTTAAGTCCCGCCAGGACCAACCCTGGTCCTGGCGCCAGGACCGCTGGATCAAAAATTCCCACCTCTACTCCCAAGTTTGAAAATCCATGCATTTGTGCTTTTGCTTGTGTGTGTTGGGAAGGAAGGGAGGAAGAGGAGGGAAGTTAAAAGTAGTGATGGTGATGAGGAGGGATTGGGTTATTGATTGTTTTTGGAGAACTACCTAGGTATGTAAAACATGGCTGATATTAAAGGGATATACACTAAAAAAATTTATTGGCTAGATCGAAAGGTCACAAAAAGTTGTTTCAGAAGTCCTATTCTCATTTTTGCTAATTTGGCCTGCAAATGCCTTAAAATTGCTCTCAAAGTAAACATTTCTAGACGACTTTACCGGTACAGCATATTTCGATGTATATGATGTACACCCGGCTAAGACTATCAATTTCTCTAAGAATTAGGTCATATCTATCCTAAACAGTGATGTAGAACTTTGGACTACTACAGAAAAAATTACTTTAGAAAAGCAACATTCCAAAACTATTTTGAAACAGAAATATAGGGCTTGAAAGAAATCACAATTAACCAATCAGAAGCCTAGGAATTCTCAAACCAGGGTCATGTGACCTATCTGACGCAAAAAGTTTTGTCATCTTGGGGCTGAAGCAGAAATGACTCAAGACCCGAGATACGAAACCGCTGAAGACTTGAGTAATTATGTTTTTTCCCATTTCTAGGGCAAACTAATTCATTTTGGAGTTTTAGAAGCTTTTTAAAATTAATTCAAATACAAATACAGGAGAACAGACATTTGTATTGCAAAAAAACATTGTTTTTCAACTTTAAATAGTTTTCAAAAAGTAAGAGATGGTTGAAGGTTTCAGCACTTTATCGGAACTGGTCATCTATTTCGATAATAAGTGAGTGGCCTCCCAAAATTGTTCTGATGATACAAAAATAATTGATAGTTTCGTAATCAGGATTTTTCAAATAGCAAGAAACCACGATACTAATTTTTTTGTGTATCTCCCTTTAAATAAGAATCATTAATTGGTATGTCAATAAATAAAACATTAATTGGTATGTTGCGGGGCTGGTTTTCAAGCCAAAATATAATATGAGATCGCTTAAGATATGTTGGAATATTAACTGTCACTTAAAATTTCAATAGTCTTGTTAAGTTTACATGGAATTGTAGGGTACGTTTTAGGTGTTTGGCCTGTTCCCTCTGGTTCCAACTCGGCTCATTACTTCAATTCTGATTTTTTTAAAGGATTGGGTTTATGACTGAATAAAGCACAGTTTCTTAAAGGGAATGTGGCATCTTGGTCGGATCCTGGAATTTAGTGCAATTAGGCGTACTTTTAGCCGAAAATAATGAAACCACTCATGGTCTCTCTGAAAAATGTACAATAAGCTCAATATTTGGATTTTTAAATACTCCTCTAGAAAAAGAAACATATATATATATATATATATATATATATATATATCAGCCCGTGGATGATGTCACGAGCTGGCAACCACTACCATACTTGAAACGCTTCAAGGGCTTCGATTGGCTGATGCTCATCGTGATGTCAGCATATGTCGTCACACCATCAGCTCTCAGCAATGGCCGCCCGGCGACGGGCTGAGAGGGGGCTGGTGTCAGGTAAAATTTAGCTTTTTTCTACGGAAATATAGAGTTCCAAGACAAATGACATTTGGAGTACCGGGTTTTCCGACTTGCTTTACAACTTGGCTATCTCAGTTAAAATCACGGTATGAAGGTGCCACATTCCCTTTAAAGGGAGATTTGCGAAAAAAATTTTATTGGCTAGATCAAAAGGTCACAAAAAGTTGTTTCAGAAGTCCTTTTCTCATTTTTGCCAATTTGGCCTACAAATGCCTTAAAATTGCTCTCAAAGTCAACATTTCTAGACGACTTTTCCTGTGCACTTCTTCGATGTAAATGACGTACCCCCGGCTAAGACTATCAAATTCTCTGAAAACCGGTACCATTTTTCCTAGGCAGTGACTTGAAAGTTTGAAGATATTAAATAAAAAACTATTTTAAAAAAGCTACAGCCAAAAATAATATCAAAACAAAAATATAGGACTTTTAAGAAATCACAATTGACCCAATCAGAACGTACATTCACCTCATAGGGGGTCACGTGACCTTTCTGACGCAAAAGATTTGTCATCCTCGGGCTGAAGCAAAAACGACTCAAGATCCGAGGTACGAAACGGCTGAAGACTTACGATATTTTTATTACAAAAAACATTACTTTTCAACTTTAAATAGTTTTCGAAAAGTAAGTGATGGGTGAAGGTTTCAGCATTTTATCGGAACTGTTAACCTTTTTCGATAATAAGTGAGTAGCCTCCCAAAATTTTGCCGAAGATACAAAAATAATTGACAGTTTCGTAATCAGGATTTTTCAAATAGCAAGAAACCACAATAATAATTTGTTCACGCATCTTCCTTCCCTGATATAATAATTAGGTTATTCCCTTCCACGAATAACCTTCCCTGATTAAATTTAAGTATGGTTATTGATTGAATGTTCATGGATGGACAGAAGGTAGCTATTATATTGCTTAAATTTGGATTGACCCTAGTCTGCAAAGTATGGCAGCAGGCCAGGCGAGTCACACCAGCCATCTAGAATTCTCGCACCAATCCGCACCGCCAGCCACAAAAAGCCCCATTTTTGGCTAAAAATTTCCTGATCTCAGTCAAAATGGGAGAAAACCGGACATTCTTATAACCAGCCGCTGCAGAAGGCAACGAGGAGCCCAAATTCGAACAGTATTTGGTCCTAACGTGGAAAGTTTTTTTGTCAGCATCAGTTTGAAGTTTGGCTGCCCCCCCACTTCTTTGCCGGTGGCGGCGCTTATGACTGAGAGCCTGAAAGTTTCCATAGGAGCATACATGGAGGGGGCCCAGGAGGCAAGAAATAGAGATCACCTTGCATTCAGGCAATATCATACCAGAAAGACATCCATAGTTGACAATCACTGATCAGTACCAGTACCTGCTTATCACCAATGACGTCGTGGTAACGTGATCTCCGATTATATAAAAAAAGTCCAGAAGGTCCATGACAACGGAGGTTTCGAGCCTGGCAGTAACCCTCTTTATAAGCTGAAAGATAGTGGCACTAACAATTAATAATTATATGGTGCGTGAGTGGGTACTTGGATGTGAGACTGCTTCAAGAACTTACCTCGATTTCAAGGAGAATTCTCAGGGCTAATGGATAGCAGACTGGATAAAGGGACGCGGGATATTAAAGGGAATGTGGCACTTTCACAACGTCATTTTAACTGAGATAGCCAAGTTGTAAAGCAGGTCGGAAAACCCGGAACTCCATATTTCATTTGTCTTGGAACTCGATATTTCCGTAGAAAAAAGCTAAAACCTACCTGACACCAGCCCCCCTCAGCCCCCGTCGCCGGCGGCCATTGTTGTGAGCTACTGGTGTGACGACATATGCTGATGTCATGATGAGCATCAGCGAATCGAAGCCCTTGAAGCATTTCAAGTATGGTAGTGTTTGCCAGATCGTGACATCATCCACAGTCTGATATTTATTTCTTTTTCTAGAGGAGTATTTTTAAAAACCAAATATTGAGCTTATTGTACATTTTTCAGAGAAATCATGAGTGGTTTCATTATTTTTTTTACTAAAAGTACGCCTAATTACACTAAATTCCAGGATTCGACCAAGGTGCCACATTCCCTTTAAATAGGAGAGTTACACAAAGATGCAAAATAGGTTGCATGATTTAATGAACATTCCCTGTGAGTTTAATGTGTGTCTGTTTCTGCATGTTTGTGCTCATTTTATGAGAAGAGTGACGGTTATCATTCCTTGAAATCGCGCTTAAAATTATTGTGTCAATAAATGCAGCGCCCGCACATGACCCGAGAATTTTCGATATGGTTCGGTACTGGATTTAAATATGTCAAATAGTGAAAGAGTGAATTTGTGCCATTACTTATCGTGTGGTACGTAATAGTTAAACCAGAGTGAAGGCTCAGCAAGACCTCTGACCTATGATGACCTTGAATATGTCGGATCGGTTTTTGAAATATTAATTTTGTTTTTCTTACATTTTAACCGTCACTGGACCCACCTTATCTGATTCTGTCTCACTGAGTGTCTGCAAAACTGGAAAGAACGAAATCGAATTCCGATATTTATAAACCTTGAAAAATAGTTTATCTGATATGACCTGGTGTAGATACCCAATGTTTTGTGGCTGGGTAATGTAGTTCAGAGCAACAGCTTTCATTTGAGCACAAAAAAGTATTCCTAATCAAAGTTTTTTTTAGTTACGAGGTTTTGGCCTATTTTGAAGCCCAGTTGCCCCAGTGTGCCCAGGGGCATTACTTTTGGCCGGAAAACCTATCAGGCATGGACACTGAATCGTATCGTTGGGCGCGGATTTTCGCATCCTGTGTGGGGGGAGGGTGGGGTTGGGAAGCAGTATTTCAGGGGCGCCGAGAGTCGATGGGTGGGTACGTGCCAGCTTTGCTCCCTCG
The DNA here is from genome assembly GCA_034440635.1 of Lepas anatifera. Classification (NCBI taxonomy): domain Eukaryota; kingdom Metazoa; phylum Arthropoda; class Thecostraca; family Lepadidae; genus Lepas; species Lepas anatifera. The sequence goes on from JAOTON010002089.1 coordinate 1,226,292, forward strand.
ATCTGTGTATGCCTCAAACCCTGAAAGCTGTCGCCTTACCACCACTCCGTTCAGTTGGCCTGTTCCCTCCCCACCCATTCAGGTTCTATGTTTCACGGCCTGCCAACCAACAAACTGCTAAGTACTGTTGTAGCAATATTCAACAATACAATGTTTTGTTTTGCTGGAGTTAATGCATGCTAATCTCCATTTCATCTCTTAATAAAAAGGTTTACTATTTTTTAAAGGATACCTTGCCATGGGCGGATCCAGGGGAAAAGGAGGGGCCACGTGCCCCCGATCGACCCTCGGCGCCACCTGAAATGGTCACGGCGCCCCCTGAAATGCTGCTTCCCTCCAGGATGCGAAACTCAGAGCCCATCGATAGGATTTTGCACCCACCTGATATGTTTTGCCGGTCAAAAGTGGCGCCTCCTTGGTCCGGATGGCGCCCCCCCTCCGATCGGCAATCCTGGATCTGCCTATGTATCTTGCCCATCTCCGTAATTGATTTGGTTATATTATGTCTGCGCCTGCAGCACAGAACAAAATCGCTATATCATCATGCCCGGCAGCGTGGCAAAGTCTTGGGGCACAGTAATTTGAAACTGTCCGTTGGGATAAAAGGTGGTGAGAGGAAAACTCAGCGTTCGGCGGAACTATCATAGAAAACTTACGCTCATTTTAAGTTCATGTTCTACCAAAAGCCAACTATGCATAATGAAAAGCCTTCAAAAGTATTGCCGTGTTAGTTTGGACTATCCCCTATTTGTTGAATTTACCCGTCAGTATTCACAAATTTAACTTTAAACAATATTTTGCGGGGAAATGTGGCGCAATTTGCCTAACCGGCGGAATCGCGTCTTAATTGCTTATTTTTAGTGAAATTTTCCATTCCTCCTATGATTTTCCTGGTTTTTAGTGCCGCCACCCTCTCACCAGTCTCGGAAATTCGCACCAGGGTAAAAAAAAAAATTCGGACCACTCGCTCCGGCCTCGAAGAGCACTCGCACCGACGAGATCTCGTCGAAAGTATCATACTTTGCACACTGGGATCGACCTGCAGTTTCTGACCTGTTAAGGGTTAAGCATGCAAATGTTCTCTCATAGAGCATTGTCCAATCATTGTGGCAATTTTCATGATAGAAGGTAAGGATTTTGTGAAGCTATGATTCATACTTTATGTTGATTTCTGTACCTACTGATGATATGAGTGTGTGTGCCTAACATGTTGGGCTCTTAATCCACATGAAATTATTTTGTTTGGCTAGGATAGGTTAGGTTCAGTTTAGTTTGATTAGGTCTTAGTGGACGTGCCGGCTTAATTTTGTTCCCTCTTTTTTATTTTGTTCCTTTTGTGTGACAATAACAGAGCTTTTTGAAGGGTTTCTAGAGGGCTTGTAAGCTAGTGTCACCTGTCGAATTTTGAATAATTACAGGCTGCCCATGCTGCCACTACGACTGTGACACATTTCCAGCAGTTAGTCACGCATGGTCCACAGTATTAGGTGGTGTACCTGGTTGAAGCAATTTTATTGAATATTTTGGAAATGGTAGGGTTGCGGAAAAATGTTGCTTAAAATTCTCTAGGGTGTGCTGCAACCATTCGATTGACACACTTCTTACTTATCAGTGATTGCTCACCTAATTCTGTAAATTAACCAGAGAATGGAGGGAGCAGATCAAAGCTACTATTTCTTGAGCACATCACTGGACGCATTTTGAATGCACTCCTCAGTCATAACATGGCTAAGTTTGAAAATAATTGTGTAAAATTTGACAAAAATTGGTATAGATCATGTCAGATCTGTAACATCACAGCGATAGTAGCTTTGAGACAAAACAAGTAAGCATGGAAAGAAAGGAAACATCAGCAATTGTTCCAGTTAAATGTACATATTTACCCTAAGATTAGCTAGTGATGTGTTAAATTCATCCGCAGAATACCTACTAATTGCATGCAATTGGTGGCTATGGGACGCCACGACGAATTCCACCGCCACGCAGCGACGATCTACTTGCTGACAAACACATAACCTCCGACGACACTTAGCGCTGAAATCACACACTGTTTGCCTTATGGCCGCGATACATGTAGCCGCGATGTGTCAACACTGGCCCAGTACCCAAGCTGGTCCCCTGGAAAGCATGTATCTCACACTGGAGCGCGCGGCACACTCCAGTAAGAAATAGGGAGGGATGGTGCTGGATGGCTGCTTCCGATTTTCCTCTGGCGCGGTGTTGAGGCTTTCCATCCATTTTCTGTTTATGCCGAAGTGGAGGCCGGTAGCCACATCGTTGCAGTGGCGGGAGTGGGAGCTGAGAAAACCGTCACCGGCCGCTCATCGCAAACGTACCTGAATCCCCCGTTGACTAGCTGCCGGGTCGGCAGACGACGGATCATTTTGAGGGTGGTCTCATCGATGTGAGATTATGGGGCCGAACTTCCTGCCGGCACCCACGGCAGAACTGTCCACGCGTCCAAGTTATCGCGATCGGACGGCACCAGGTCACAGAATGCCCCCGGTGTGGGCCTGCTGGCTGCGGCGTTGACGTGAACCGGATCCAGGGAGCTGTGGATTTGCCGCTACCCGTGAGCACTAAGCACGGTGTACCATACTGGTGTCTCAGGAACAGAACTTGGAATGAATTTGATGAACTCCAACCAGCAGCGCAATTCCGACTCGCTTCTCGGCCTATGGGGCCCGTGATGGCAGCGTCCTCTTCGTCAGCTTTCGCCACACATCCATCATTGAACACACACTTATCTTTTTTACTCACGAACCCGGGTCCATTGTAATACGCAGAATCTCTCCTGGAACCTGTGCATCAGAACTGGCAGTTTCCCCAGCACAGACATAACATACGAACACATTAATCTCCGGCATGCTGGTCAACCAAAGTCCCCATCGTTAGTCCGAAGAGGCTGGGCGCAGATGCCAATTTCGCCAATCTGCCAATTTCGTCAACCATTCTTTTGCTCGTGTCAAGGAGTGCTGTTTGGTGCGATGTTGTCTACCGTGAGGTGGATATCGCCACAAATATTATATTGGTCTGGATCAGCGGGATTCAAACCAATCTAATGCATGAATACATGCGTGAACTCCTTGCATGGTGCTGTTATATGATTGATGGTGAAAGTGTCATCCTTTTTTACAGTGCTCAAGATGGATACTCTTTTAAAAACCTTTCCATCAGCAACAACAAGCTCGGGCCCTTTGAGTAAGAAAATCGACTACAGAAGGAAGCAGGATAAAGCTGTGGGAATACGATTTCTGCATGAGTGTGGTAAGTATGGCATGTCAATTCGGCATCCAATTAAAGCTCTTCATGCATACATCTCAACGTTTCACAGCCCTACATGATTCTGATGATGAAGTCGGCTTCTTTTTTTTGAGATAACGAAAAAGTGATTCTGATGAGGGTGGTGAGGGTCCGTGCGAAATGACTACGGACAAAACTGTATTTTTCACTTTTTGACTCCGGTTAATCTTGAGGCCATGACGCGTTGAAAAAGTGACAAATTTGGAAACTATTTTGCGTAAGGGGAGGCGCTCTTGTGTCTGACTGGACTAAATAAGAGCCAATTTTAAGATACCATTAGGTTCCTCTCGTTACGGCGAATCGAGTGATGTGTTATATGACAATGCCGGGCCAAAATGAGAAAAAAATGACAAAACTGGTGCAGAGCTACCCACGGCTCTACATATATGTCAATTAGTTGATAGCACATCATGCTCTCAGTGAGGGAGTGAAGATACCGTTAGTCATTATTTTCATCTATGCAGGTGTGCACGGAGTTACTGGACAGCAGTATTTAAATGTATCAACGACATGTCAATTTCGTCCCGGGTTCCCGGCTGTAGGAAAATGATATTGATTGTTGCTTGCTAACAATCATTTACATATATGTAAGGCTCAAAGCCGGACACCGTTTTTGGAGAGACTGTGGTCATACATTAAGAGTGTTTGATACACGGAAATGCGTGCGTTGCGTAGCTGTAATCATGAGGCCTATAAGTTCCGTGTAAAATGGCGACTCTTTGACCACGTTAACCTCTTACGAGAGTAAAAAGCACAACTACATTATCTCGTTGTGGTGAGTGTAGCTACAGGTAATGTATGGATATTGTGTGTGGAAATTCGTTCGATTATGTGGAGAGTTTGTGTCCTAAGCATCTTTATTAATTGAGCCAGCGCACTGTGTATTTAGCAGATGTTGTAACTGTTCCACACGTGGAGGGTAACGTGTTAGAGCTGATGTGGTGGCCTTCTGACGATTAGGATAAAAACCTGTTACAAAATGCAGTGAACTAAGTCGTAAAATACCATGGTTTAAAAAACGCCTCACGGAGGTGAAATGAAGCACTAAAGCCGGGATGTTTAAACCCTGGGTGCACCCAGGATGTGCAGCACCCAACCCTGCGCATCCTAATCCCCATCCTCAACCATCCTTATCCTACTCCGTCTCCTCCTGTAGTGCATGGATCACTTTTGTACCGGTGGCATTGGAAGAGCATTGCTGAGCGAGTGGAAATGTTTGATTGATACAAATGTTAGGTCAGTATCTTTGGCCTAGTATAGTAGTTCTAAATATCGCTCAACTGGCAATGGAAGTTCGAACACATTAATATCTACAAAAAACTCAAGACTTTTTATCAGCCTGAGTCTGAAAACCTGCTTAAGTAGCTCCAAATGACTTTCATATGTCACTGGTTGAAACTCTCAATCTTTCCTGAGATTGACGTGAAATACCACGATTTCGGGATTCAGAATTCCTTTTGAACCTTACCTGCTGAAATGGAGACTTTTGCCGGAAATTTTCCAGTTTTTCCGGTGCATTTTTAATAGAGTTCATAATTGGTGCCTGACCTTCAGTCAACATAAACGAATCCTTTTACCACCACTTTTGGTATGTAGTACCGATTATACAATATCAATCTTCGATTAGTAGATTAGGCCTGCTCTAATTGGCGCCACTCGGGACCTTTTTGGAGGTGAGTTCACTTTACTTGGCTTTTGGGACCGGACCTAAACTCAATGCACAACAAAAAGAGCTATAGCTTATTATAGACCATGATTGAAGTAGATCATCGTTTACAGATCACTGGATAATCGACACAAATCATTCAGACATTCCTCTTCTCTTATAGGTATGCGTTTGCCCACCTCATCTGTTTTTCTTTTCTAGAAAAAGTGCGCCGTCAGAACGCCTGGCGGTCAGTTCTTCGGACAGACTAGAGCGTGCTTGCCGTAAGTATTTGGTGACAGAGCGCTGACTGGCAGGTGTTGGAGTCCAGGAGCAGTGTGCGTAGCTGCCTTAGATCAGCGGCGTCATGAATGACGCGTCTGATCAGAAGACAGCTGACGGAGGCGCCCAGACCACCTTTGCCAGCGCGCTGGACTGGCCGCTGCTGACCCCCTGCTGCTGGAGCGTCTGGACATGCTGGAGACTCGTCTCAAATGGGTGGCGCCGTTCCTTCAGTACCTGATGACGTCACATTTCTTATCGGAGCCGGTGAACAACCCGACCCTCCCGTTTCCCCGTCCGCCGCGGTTTGCTACGTCGACCTGCTGCCCAGTGAGCTGCTGGTCCACATCCTGTCGTTCCTGACGCTGCGCCAGCAGCTGGAGGTGCAGGTGGTGTCGCGGCGCTGGCTGCAGACGGTGCGCACTCTGCTGGCCTCTCGTGATCAGCTGGACCTGAGCGATCTGCTGGACTGGGACACCTGCTTGTTGACGAATCCACAGCTGGAGTATGCGCTCGGCTTGATGCCCTCGCTGCGGGACATCCGCTGCTCGAGGGGTATTGTTGTGTGGCATGGTAACCCTGTCGCCACCATTGCGTCTCTCTGTCCACGACTGGTCAGCGCCAATCTGGCGAATCTGGATGGCTACCGTTACTCCCTGCGAGACCTCGGCGTGTCCTGTCCTAATCTGGAGCTGTTGGAGCCGCCCGAGTACAGTACCGACAGTGACGTGGCCGAAGTTCTGCCGATGTTGCCACGGCTGCGTCAGCTCAAGTTCTTTTTGCCGGACTCGTACGAGTGTTGGGCGGTGCTGCCCCCTACGCTGGAGGTGCTGGAGATTGTTCTGGACCACGCTACGGTGCACCACCTCGCGCGGTGTCCGCAGCTGATGGAGCTCTCGCTTATATGCAGCGAAGATCGATCCTCACAAAATATTGGGGCAACTCTGCGCGCGCTTCCGCAACTTGAGAGGCTTTGTCTGGAGAATGAGCCTGTTCCATTTGAACGTCTGCTGCCGACGAAAGGCTTTCCGCAGTTGCGACACTTGAGTTTCATAGAAGTGGGCGTCAACAGCAGAACACTGCAGCTCCTACCTCGCCTGACGCCGGCCCTGCTCTCGCTCGAGATTTGGCACGGCAGGGCAATGACTGAAGAGGGTTTGCTACAGCTGAGTCGGCTGAAGCAGCTCCGCTCGCTGAAGCTGAAGAGAGTGCAGGGCGTCACGGACGCTGTGCTTGCCTCCCTGCACGGCCACCGCCTACGGCAGCTCCACCTCACCGATTTGGACAATGTGTCGCCGCACGCCTTCCGTCAACTAGTAAAGCACTGTCCCGAGCTGCAGCTGCTGGGGCTGGTGATGGCCCGGGACACGACTAGCCTGTACCTGATGGGGAACTGGCGGCTGCTGGCGTACCTGTTGGCACCGCAGCAGGACATCACGCTGTGCGTCAGAGACGGTGGAGTGTTTCGGCTGAGAGACTGGGAAGCGGGCTACGCTCCCGCCGCGTGGCAGGATGTGGCGCCTGCTGTTCTGAAACGGCGCCAGCTTGAGGACTGGTATTCTTCGCTCCGGGAGTGGCAAAGGGAACAAACGCAAGACAGACTGGTGTCATCGGCTTCGAATATCGGGCTTGGCGATGGGGAACCGAGTCCCCGTCGTTTCTTATTCAGGAGAGAGTCCCCCATCATGAATGCATATTACGCTTAAGGTGCGCTTTTGCGGTTTTCCTCAATGTTTCAACCAAAAAATGTGTGTTCCTAGATAAGAGGCAGTTCCATATGCCCCATTGTGAATTTTCAGTGCGTTCAATATTGTTTGCCTGATGTAATGGTTCGACTCATAGGGTGGTATGATAAGTATGGGTAAACAGCCCTCATCCTCAACGTCCTCAAATATGCTCCCCCACTTTGTGTACAGAAGTTACCATGTCATCAATAGGGCTAGGCGCCCCCTAGAAAGCTGTTACGCAGCTCTTTCTAGGTTTTGAAACCACTTGTGATGGTTTCAAAACCTCGCCCAGGATATGGAGTGAATCGTATTTTTGTAATGGTTTGCAGAAACGTGAATTGTACGCGAAACATGTTTTTGAGGATCGTGTTTTAAGCAAATAAATGCGGAGTACAAAATTATGAATGTCAGCGTTATATTTCCTGTACGTATTTTATTACATTTGGTGCGTTTTCCAATGTTCTCTATGTAAAAAAGTACATGTAGGTCAAACAAGTAGATGATTAGTGAATGCTTTCTCTCCTCTATGCCAGTGGTTTCCAGCCCTTCCGTCCCACCTATTTTTCTTAGGTCGACGGAGAACCGCTCGCAGCCAAACATTGCCACTCGGTCACATTTGAGAGAATTCAACGGCGCGTCGATGGCTGATTTTTTTTCGAAATCGGGGAAACAAAATTCTTATAGGCTTTCAAATTTTAATCTACATTTTGAGATCGCCGCAATCTCGCGGTCACACCAGTTCATCTGCATTGGAAACCGATTAGTGAAGTCTTAACGCAATATAAACGAGATATGTCAAATCACCTCACATGGAGTTCAAGGCCGGAGGTCACATCAAAGCCATACCGGCATTTTTAAGGTCATTGGCCTTAGTGTTTCCATTCAAATGACGTTATTCAGTATGAGGTATATTATGTTATGACGTCATGCCTAAGGAAACTCAATGTGAAGGTCAGTTTCACTGGTCATGTTTCAAGGTTAGCCCTCATTTCCCGCCCAACAGCTGCTATAATGCCAGTTATAACGTACATTATAGGAAATATATCGTATTATTACGTCATAGGTCAATGTCCGTGAATGACCTTGGTCCTGAAATTTCAGTGAGTTACTTTGGGACCTTACCTTTATGGCTTTGGTTCGCTTTTAGTAAGTATATTTCCGACTGTTTCCCGCATAAATATAGTATTTCCCAGTAGGTTCCCTGCACGGTCAAGATTTTACCTTTATGACCTGGGTTGATATTGGAAGATATTGACCTAGGTCAATGAAAGTTGGCTGTGATGGAGATCACCCTAGCCCTCATACACAGCCAAACGGGCGGTTGTCTACGTCTCTTAGTTTTTTAGATCTCAGAGGAGGGTCTATCAGGTGCTCCTCCAGTGCGCGTTAGTGCCAAACCCCTTTCCAGTGCTGGCTTTAACACGCGCATTGACGGGGGTGGGTACCCGCCCCCTCAGGTTTTTTCGGAGATAGCAGAAAAACGGCGGCGCGTAGCGCCGCCGTACTTGGCGTACCTTTTCCTTCATCATTTTTACAACTTCTGTGAAAATTTTAATGTGAGGTCATCTCAGGTCAGGTCACCAGTACAGGTCAAGTGACCTGACCTAAAAAAGTTTAAGATAGCATAAGTCGGAACAGGATGAACTTATCCGATTGAAACTCATCACATAATGTTTCCACCAAGTTGTCTAAAATTTGTTCCGGTATTTTTGATATCGGTGACCTAAGGTCAGGTACGAGGTATGACCTCTCCATTGGAAATACATGGGAAAATGGTTTTTACTGAATAACTTAGTAACGGATGGTGATAGAGCATTTATTTTAGCTGCATTAGACTCGCCTTGGTTTTGTGGATCTAATGATATGCATTTCATATAATTTGACCCTGACCTGACCTCAGGTCAGGTCAAATCCTTGATTTGACCTAGCAAGGTCAAATTATATATCATTCGATTCGGCTTGCTGCGAGGATTCATACAGTTCAAGTCGTTTTGCTCTATTTTTACTTGTTCAGATGTAATGGCCGAAAAACTTAATTTACATGTTATCCCTGTGACGGCATGTTTTGACATAACATAACATAACATAACATCAACTTTATTTTCCAACATAATTTGAAATTCACAGTATACAGGTGTGGTACGGCGCAAAAGCCCAAGGCTTATATCGCGGCGCCGCCCACTAATTACAGAACATTTGTACACTTTCAACTCTCACTCTGAAAACTTGGCATGATATTGTGTCAAACTCGGTACCTGCGACCGCCGCCCAGCGAGCCGCACCCGCCCCCGGACCCGACCAGCGCAGCACGTCCCGCCCACCGCACGCCTGAATTTGGTTTAGAGATGTCCGGTCACTAACATATATTTTTGGAACTCCGTTGCCACCCGCCGGCTGCAGCTCTCATCAAGGCTGGAACCATAAAGAAGAGCTTCTATTTTTTCAGTTTCGGTCATCGTTGCAAATTCTAAATTGTTTATAAGCGACAATGCGTTAAACAACGCTTCTCTCTGATCCCTAAATATGGGGCACCTTAGCATATAATGTTGCGTTGTCTCTTTTGGAATCCGCAATCGCAATTTGGGGTTATAGCATTTCCTATTCTGAACTGGTGATCTTTTAAATTTGTTAAACCAACTCTCAGTCGTGTATGGAGTATATTGCCTCGCTTAGAGCCGAGTAAGTAATATTTAGGAGGTTTGTCTGGCCCAATCAACAATTTAAGCTCCTTTTTGAATTTATGAACAGAGGGAGCTTGTGTTATGTGTGCTGGCAACGAATTCCAATTTTGTGTGGTCGCGGTGATGAATGACTTTTTGTAGAGAGTTGTTCGTATTTGGGGAATTGAATACTGAAAAGCATTTCTCAGCTCTAAGCCCGTCTGTCTTCTTCTCATGTCAGGTAGTAAATTTACAATGTATGAAGGTGCTAGTCCGTCTGAGTTTCTAAGCTTGTAATACATTTGAAGCCTGTGAATTTTTCGTCTCCTTTGTAATGTCACCCAGCCTAGTTCGTTCATTAACAATGCGGACGATGTTCGGAAACAAGCTCCTGTGGCACACCTAGCCGCCCGCTTTTGAATTTTCTCTAGCCGCATGCAGTCGGCCACAGTTATTAATCCGTCGTAAATTGAATCACAGTAATCAAAGTAGGGTTGGACATAAGTTGTATAAATTTGGGTAATGATCTGTCTCGGCAAAGTTGATGCTAAGGGATAGAGAGGACTCAATGCGCGATTAGCTTTTTTAACTACTTCGTTAATGTGTTCGTGAAACCTCAGTTCTGCTGAGAAGGTTAAACCCAAATGCTTGTGAGTCGATCTGAGAGGAATGCAGCTGTCTTCAAATTTCAACTGAGGGGGGTTGGCGTTTCGTTTAAGAGTGAAAGTCTGTTGAATAATTTTCTTTGCATTAAATTTTATGGCCCATTTTTTAGCATATGCAGCGATCTTATTCAAATCCGATTGTAATGAATCTCGTACCGACTGTATATTTATGTCTGAATGTGCTGCGTAAATTGAGGCGTCATCAGCGAATAGAAGCATATCATTGGCTATATCTTTTTCAATGTCATTCAGGTACATAAGTGCAAGCAATGGGCCCAAAACGGAGCCCTGTGGGCATCCAGCATCGATGGTTTTGGTTTCGGAGAGAAAATCACCTAATTTGACCCTTTGAACTCGATTACTTAAGTAAGATTTGATCCACTTTAATATATTACCGTTGATTCCGAATTCTGTGCGACACTTTTTCAGTAGGCCCCTCATGCCAAATCGTATTGAAATAGCGGGAGATATCCAAATACACGGCCGTGAAATCATTTCCTTCATCAATGCTTTTGTATAGTTTTTCACTTAAGTAAATTAATTGTAGCTCCGTACTGTGATGCGGTCTATAACCGCTTTGTTTATCTGACAGAAGATTATTATCGCATAAATGTTTGTAAAGATGTTGGTGAACAATTTTCTCAGTTACTTTAGAAATACAAGGCAAAAGACTGATAGGACGATAACAGGTTGCATCAGAAGGAGAACCCTTCCCCTTGAAAATGGCCTTGACATGAGCTTCCTTCCACAGTACTGGATACGTTCCGGTTCTTAAAGATTTATTT
>JAOTON010002090.1:0-36759 GCA_034440635.1 Lepas anatifera
CAGTTGAGCGAGAGGTTCCGCAATTAATAGAGCGATGAGCTTTAATAATTTTGCTGGTAATTCATCAGGTCCACAAGCTTTGGTTCCATCTAGGTGATTGAGAATTCTTAGCACCTCCCTTTCAGTTACATGAATGTCCAATAATGGTGCCAGAACTTCAGTTTCAGTCAAGTTGTCCAGGGAGGCCGAATCAGGAGGGCTTATATGTGACATTTCTGCAAAATGATGATTGAGTAGGTTTGCCTTTTCTAGGTCGTGTGTTACATCTTCACCATGTAGCCCATTTAATGTCGGGATTTGATGTTCACCGGAAAAGCCTAGCATTTCTTTTAGGATCTTGTAGTATTTGGCGGAATTTTGCTTGTTTTCTAGTAAGACTTTAGATTTGCTGTCACAGAACTGCTGCCGCAGTGTTTTATTAAGAGCCGTAACTTTGTTGCGTTGTTGTCGCCACGCCCTCCAGGCTTGTAGAGTATTCAATCGTGTTGCTTTCCTGAAGAGGGTGTCGCGTTTATTTATTTCGTGTCTCAAATTTCCTTTTTCCCATGGTTTGTGAAGGACGTTTTTGTAAACATTTTTGATTGGTATTGCTTCTTTGGCAGCGCCCAGAATGGTTTCAGTAAAGAGGTCTGTTGCTGTGTCAATGTCGTTGTTGAGTATGGTTTGCCAGTCAGTAGCAAGCAGGGTTGCAGTCAGTTTCTGGTGATCCATTTTTTAGAACTCCCAAATTGGATATGGCTTGCTCCTATTCTTTTCGAGCCTATGTCTCATCTCTAACTGTACATACACCGGAAAATGATCTAATGAGGCGAAAGAGGACAAAGTTCCACTGGAAAGGTTAAATCCTTGTGGGTTCGTAAGGAAGATCAAGTCTCTTAAATTTGAGGCATTTACGGAAATTCGTGTTGGCTCGTCAATTATCTGTTCAAGTCCCAGGCATTCTGAAGAATCTCTCAGGCTACAGTCAAAACTAGTTACCCCACTATGGGGAATATCCGGCTGGGACAAATAAACATTACCGGCATTAAAAGCACCAACAATAATCATAGCTGGAGGTCTGTATGTGTGAGCTAAGGCAACACCATCCGAAAATCGTTCCAAGAATGAATTTAGTCTATCTGTGGTGAGATTCGGAGGAAGGTAGACACAGCATACAATAATTTGGACTCCGCTTATCTTTGCTATTGCCCAAATCCATTCCTCCTCGGGATTATCTAGTTCCTGGATATGCTTTAGCTGTATTGATTTTTGTGCATAAAGTGCAACGCCTCCTCCTTTTCGGGATCGGTTTTTTTTAAGGATTGGCCGATGGAAACCTGCAAGTGCGTCTCGTGAACTGTATCATCTAATTTCGTTTCCGTGAGTGCCAAAATGTTTATTTTATTAACGACCGTAAATTGCTCGAGTTCATCTAGTTTATTACTTGCTGTTATGCTATTGACGTTTACGTGTGCTATAGTTAATTTCTCCACATAGTCCCCCTGGTCCTCTACGGGGCCTGGGTTAATCTCAATACCAGCCATAAACAAAAGTATCATTTTATCCCAAAAAGTGCCGAAATACACCCACTGAGAGTTGGTTAAGAATATGTGTTTGAGAATATGATCCTGTGGAAGATGGTTGAAGTAATGCCGGAGCTCTCCAGCATAATAGAGCGACAGCCGGACGGGAGGGAAACAGATTACTTCGCCTGCATGGTAACCTGCGTGGCGAAACCGGTGAGACGGGAGGGCGGCGGCCGGCGGCTCCGGTCGGCACCGGCCGGGCACGGCAGGGGCGGACTCAGACATCACAATAAGGGCGGCGGTGAGTAGTGCCCGACTACTTCAACCAGGTGAATGTGGTGATGGTCATTGATCTGTTTCAGTCTTTCTTGCATTTTCAGCATATTGATTGTGGTATTAAGAGACACTTTTTCTTTGGCTGAGTACCTTTTTTGGTAGTGAGCTTTGGAGATGTATAAATCAAAAATAATCCCTCCAAGTAATTGAAGTCTCATCATGGTGTCTGCAACAGTCAAATTGTGGTTCTCTAGTATCTCAGTAATGATGATCTCAGCAATGATTGATCCTTAACAAACAGTTGCAGTAAGAGTACAAGACTCTGAGAGCACGTACAATTTTCTTTATACTCCTTAGGGAAGAGAGTCTAAAAGAGTGGTCTTTGACTTGATAAACCTTGCGCTCTTTTGCCCTTGCCGGCCGCGCCATCTCGTGGTGGAGGGTTGAATTAGCTTTTTAATTCTCTGGAGTAAATCTGCCCCCCTCCCCACTGAGCCTCTTTCGGTGGCAACTTGATGGTTTGTATGTTGTCAAGTGAATACATGTTTATGGCTTTAAGTTCTTGGTCAAGCCATAGTTCAAAAACTAGAATAACCAATTTTTATATAAAACCATTGAAATTATGTAAGACTTGCCATGTTTTGAGTTGAAGTCAGGAGTGGAGCAATATTCACAAATCTCAAGGATTTCTGGGTAGCAGTTGAATATGAACCGTTGAGATAATTATCTAGATGATATGGAAGATATCTTAAGCTTCGTCCTGGTGGGGAGGAGATATTTGAACACCCCGCCCCCGCTCAGGTTTTTTTCCGGCGGCACGAAAAACGTCAGCGCAGAGCGCGGCTGAACTTGGCACACTTTATCCTTGATCAATTTCGCAACTTTCCCCAACATTTTAAGTTTGGGTCATCTCAGGTCAGCTCACCAGTCCAGGTCAGTAGACCTCACCTCCAAAATCTTTTAATGTGGTTTTAGAATGTCTGCCATAAAACGCTAGGGTGGCTCAAAAAACTTATTTTACTTTTCAGACTCGAACCCACTTTCTTCCCATTATATATTCAATTCTGATTTCAATGAGCCACGTTCCAACCATCTACGACAACGGGAAAGATCGCCTCAAAACGGTTAAAGATTTCATGTGTCAGGTGCAATTGGCCGCCCGGCGTTGCAGTCTCAGCCTTGTTAAATTGGGATGAAAGGGATGCATAACTTACGGGTAAAGACAGCGTGGCATGTGCGTGCCTATAAGAGCGGTAGATGGGAATTAACATGCAGGCATTTACTTGTCTGATGTATTTGTAGCGCAATACAAATACATGTTATTCCACAAAACACTTGAAATTAAATTGTTCAGCACCCTAGTACTCTAAATCCCTACAGAAAAGGAATGCCTTCCGGAGGCGAACCTTTCTCTGGTAACATTCGTTGGAGAACGTCGTTGGGGAAGGTGCTTCTCCCTATTCTCTTGTGAACTATTTAAGTGCTCTGATACTGCTAGAAGAAGACCCTGCTGCATATTTTCCCCTTTGGATGCCTCACGAAATCTTCCAACAGTTTTACACCTCATTCTGTGGGACTGTTCACGACAGTAAGTTTAGGAATACCCTGAAACAGGGGAAGCTATACCAGTCACCAGCTTCTCAGCGGAGCCATGTCATGTCAGAATCTTTCAAATTCAGGTGCTCGAATACCAGCCAGCTTTCAGGAATGACAAGCTGGCAAAGGCTTGGTACCGAGCCGAGCTCTTCATAGCCTCTGTCGGAAAGTTTAGCCTACCCAACTGAAAGGCGGATGGTTTCAGAACCACATGAAATGCATGGAGCGCAGCGTAATAGTATTTCTCAGAGTGGTTCGAATCTGGCCGCTTTACCGGTCTCTTCGTGGTCTGTCTGTCTGTCAGAGCCGCATGACGAAATCCATGGAGCGAAGCGCATTGAGATTTCTCAAGCGGCTCTATTTTTGTTGTTGTTGTTGTTGTTGTTGTTGGCGTCTGTCAGTCCTGAGAATTGATGTCAGAACTCTGGAATTGTGTAGGGTGATAGCCCTTCTGCTCCAGACACCCAAACTGAAGCCCCGAGTCGAAATCCAAAACAGTTTTGATAAATTTTGGCTCAAACTTTTTCTGTTTTATATGTTTCTAATTTTTACTTCTGAAGCTACGAACTTGAATTTTATATCCTTTTCAATAGATAACAAGGGCCAGCTAGGGGAAAAAATTGAGCTGATCCGACAATATTTATTGCGTGAAAACGCGGTATTTCTCACGTCAGCAAAAAACATGCTAAAAGTTGATGGCCGACTATTGCGCTCGAAATGTCAGAATGCACGCCTCAGTTAGCTGAAAGGCAGTTACCTAGGGGAGCTAGGTGAAATTTGTAGTGCTTAGGCATAGTTTTGAGTGCAAACTTAAATTTGGCCTACTTTTTACAATTCTTCCGGAAAACTAAATTTTGGTTCATTTCATTTCAACGTTAATATGTCACATTCTAATTGACCGATATAAGTTTTCATTTCAAGCAATGAAAGAACATTGCTTCCGCCTGATAATATTTGGAGATGGAAATTGTGAATGTGAAATTCTTTGTTCTATAGGCATAAATCGAAATTGAGTCAAAAAAACTTTTTATTTGCATCTTCCTGGTTCCAAGCTCATGTCACTCACAAACTCAAAACTGAAATTGCTGAATAGGAAAGTTACTTGCGGTCATTTCGCTCACTTATACTACCCACCTATCTCTAATGGCTTTCGAGTAATTAGTCAAAAATATATTACAAGATGCTAAATTTCTCGGACCACCTTTGCTTCTCACCATGGTTTCAAGTCTTTAAAATGGATGGAAGTGGATGAAATTTGGCATGAAGCTAGCTTAGGATCCTAGCTCGACGATATAAGTAATTTCAGCACAAAATAAAGTTTGGTTCGTCTTCTAGCAGCACCTTTATATCGTACCTTTTCGGGACAAACACAGCACCCGGCGCCAGCGTCCCGCCATATTCGGCTGAGTGGTACCGGCCAGTGACCTCCTGACGGGTCACAGGTGTTCAGCTGGTGGGAGGGTGCATATTGCGATACGGTGGTCTAGTGGTTAGAGGCTCTGCCTCTTGATCAGGTAGGCACGGTTCGAATGCGGGGGTGGCCATGTACTCTTTATTGGTTATTTCAAAGAAAAGAATGATAAAACTGACTTGCAGGCTTATGAAGAAATACATTAAGAACGAAATATGGTTTGCTTTTAGCACATTGTCATGCGGCTCTCCTGCGCCGGTGGGGCGTTAGCCCAGGTCGCAGACCGGAATCTGTCTGTTGTTGTCTGTCCCGCCTGGGAATTGATGCCAGAGCTCTGCAATTTTGTAGGGTGATAGCCCTCCTACGCCAGACTCCCAAACTAAAGCCCCGAGTCGAAATCTACAATAGTTTTGATAAATTTTGGCTCAAACTTTCTCTGTTTTATGTTTTTCTTATTTTTACTCCTTAAGCTACGAACCTGAAATTTATGTGCTTTTGAATAGGTAACAAGTGCCAGCTAAGGAATAAAAATTGAGCTGGTCCGACATTATTTATCGCGCGAAAACGCGGTATTTCTCACGCGAGCAAAAAATCTACTTAAAGTTGATGGCCGACTTGGACGCTCGAAATATCAGAAGGCACGCTTCAGTTAGCTGAAAGGCAGTTACCTAGGGGTAGCTAGGTCAATTCTCTTGTGCTTAGACATAGTTTTGAGTGAAAACCCTAAAATTTCGGCCTAGTTTTTGCGTTTTCCCGGAAGACTGCATTTTTGCTCATTTCATCCCAACGTTAATATATCGCAATCTAATTGACGGATTTGAGTTTCCATTTCAGATAACGAAAGAACATTGCTTCCGCCTGATAATATTTGGAGATGGAAATTGCGATATTGAAATTCTTTTTATAGGCATAACTAAAATTTGAGTAAAAAACTTTTTATTTGCAACTTCCTGGTTCCGAGCTCATGTCACTCACAAATTCAGAAAAAACATGGCTGGATAGGAAAGTTCCTTGCGGACATTTCACTCACTTATACTACCCACCTATCTCTAACGACTTTCGAGTAGTTAATCGGAGAATGTATTACAAGGTACTAATTTTCTCTGACCACCTTTGCTTCGCACCATGGTTTCAAGTCCTTAAAATGAATGGAAGTGGATGAAATTTGGCATGAAGCTATCTTAGGATCCTAGCTCGACGATACAAGTAATTTCAGCTCAAAATAATGTTTGGTTCGTCTTCTAGAAGCACCTTTATATCGTACCTTTTCGGGACAAACACAGCACCCGGCGCCAGCGTCCGGCCATATTCGGCCGAGTGGTACCGGCCAGTGACCTCCCGACGGGTCACAGGTGTTCGGCTAGTGGGAGGGTGCAATGTATGGCACGGTGGTGCACTGTCTCTGGATCAGGGGTGACCGCTTCGAATCCGGGGGTGACGATGTGCTCTTTATTAATTATTTCAAAGAAAACAATGATAAAACTGACTTGCATGCTTATGAAGATACATTGAGAACGAAATATGGTTTGATTTCAGCACATTGTCATGCGGTTCTCCTGCGCCAAAACCGCGTTAGCCGAGGCCGCAGGCCGAGGTTACTGTTTAGGCCAGGTACTGTGTCACTGCCTTTTTACCTCCAGCATTGTGATTTTTATTTGCGAGGCAGATTATAACTTTCTGGTCATACATAACAGTTGCGTTTGCACATTTACTTCAGTGACTCTACACAATAACGGAGTATTTTTATTGGAACGCCTATCAGGGAACGGTCATGGATCATCAGGCCCGCCTAGTGCTTTGGTTCTGGAAGACATGCCAGTTCTGCTTTCCCTTGAAAAGATAATCACGAATTGTTCAAGCTGGTTTATGTGTGGCTGTCAGGAGAGGTTGTCTCCAACAAATGGCTGTTTAGAAGACCCGGAGCCCACCAGTGAGCCATATTCATGGAGTATAGGACATTTATGGCACAAAGTGCGTGCTATTAAGGAGTCAGATGCCGTTAATAATTCCAGAAGATACTTAAAGACTGAATATTATAATATTTGGAGTTTAACAACGCATCAACTGCTCAGGTCATATGGCATCAGAGGCGAGAGAGGAAAGAATAGCTTGGGCTAGAGCAGGGCGCCAGATTCTGCCTCTGGGTGGGCTCGAACCCACGACACCCAGCACATACAGAATGTCATTGGCCGAGCCGAGCGCAAGCGCTAACCGACTGCGCCACTCAGACCCCGAAAAAAAGATACCGGCTTGCCTTGTAAATGGTTCTACACCATGTAGTTGCGTTCCTCCGTCGCGGATAGTCAGCTTTAGAGCCTTCTATGAGCCTCGAAGCTATCCATAAAATGCCGTATAGTGCTTTCATTAAATTCATATATAAATCGCCCTGAGTGTGATGAAGCCAATTTGCCAACAGCTGTGGTATCTGTGCACAGAAAGTTATATTCTGTTCCGCTGGTGAGAACCACCATCTTGGAGGTAAGGAGCTAGTCGCACAACAATTGGTAAAAACAGCAAACAATTCACATTTGACTAGGGCAAGCTTAAGATTCCGATAGAGGCTATAAAGAGCTCGGTGAATGTTCGGTACTAATCCTCAGACAGCTTGTCACTCCTGACAGCTTGCTGGTATTGGATTGCCTGAATCTGAAATATTCTGACCAGAAATGGCTCCGTTAAGAAGCTGATGACTGCTATAACTTCTCCTGTTTCAATGTATTCTAGAACTTAATGTGGTGAACAATCCCACATAACGTGCTGTGAAGCTGGTGGAGATTTCGTGAGCCATCTAAAGGGAAAAACTATGCAGCAGGGTCTTCTTCCAGCAGTATCAGAGCTCTTAAATAGTTTGGAGGAGAATAGGGAGAAGCACCTTCCTTAACGACGTTCTCCAACGAATGCTGCCAGAGAAAGGTTCGCCTCCGGAAGGCATTCCTGTTCTGTCGGGATTTAGAATGCTAGGGTGGTGAACAATTTAATTTCAGGTCTTTTGTGGAATACCAAAAGTACAGGAAGTTTCAAATTGATCGGCTTCGAAATGTAGCTCTTACAGAGCTCTAAATTTGAAGTGAGGTGACCTTGGTTGACCTCGCCTGGTGACCTGCTCTTGGGTGACCCGGGTTAAAAATTTCAGGAATGGTGGGAAAATGATGCAGTAGAGCCCTCAGCCGCGGTACTGCGCCTCGTCGTTTTTCTGCTATCCCGGAAAAAACTTAGGGGGGCCATCGATGGCCCCGTGGGGCGAGGGTTAAATCCCATCTATCGCTCTTATACGCACTCACATGCCAAACTTCCTTTACTGGTGCACTTATGCACTTATGCACCCCTTTCATCCCAATTTAACTGGGGGAGACTGTAACGCCGGGCGGCCAATCGCTCCTAAAACATGAAAACTTTAACTATTTTGAGGCGATCTTTCCCGTTTGTAGTATCCGCGGCAGCGAGTGTTCGTTGAAGTTCGTTCGTTCCTCTCGGTTGGGCTCGGGAGGTAAACACGTGTCTCTGATCGTACCGGAAGAATGCTTTATTTTTCCAAAGATGGCGGACAACAACTCCTCTTTGCCCATCACTATTATAGAGCAGACAGGTACTTGATACACTACATGCCCCCACCGTTTAACCCGCGCCCCACCGGGGGTCCGGCGCCACCTTCGCCCCACCGGAGGGGGGGCCATCGATGGCCCCCTCTAACTCCGAAAATATGGGCGTTAGCGCAAATCTGCAAAGTGCAATAGAAAGCTCGCGTGAATTCAGTAAGAAATTACTTCGCATGTTTTAGTGCTCAGGTCAATGGTTTGACCTCCAGAGGTCAAATTAGGTCAAGATCGGCTATTTTCACTCAAATATGCAATGATTAAGCAAACTGGGCATAACTCTTATGTCATTAGAGCTATTGAGGCCTGGTAAAGTACATTTGATAGCAAATTGCCAGTACTTTTTCCGCTATGTGGAACGTAAAGACCTCCCGCCAGTGGTTTGACCGCCAGAGGTCACCTCGTGACCTAATATGACCTGAGGTCACGAAAGGTCAAAAAGTGACCTTGCCGTATATCAAATGAAAGCCAGTGACAAGACAAACACGATGGTGTTTGTTTCATCGCTCTAGCTCAATTAGGTCAAAAGTTATGGTCAAAATACTGTTTTTGACCTCCGGTGACCTTGGATGACCTTGGAAAAGTCAAAGGGCAAATATGACCCCTGGGATCCGTGAAAGGGTGTCCAAAAACGTTGTTCTGAGCAGTCTGAGTATTTGCAATCATTTTTGTGGCTTTTATATCATGAAATAGCTTTTCCCCATGCTTTTCCAATGGGAGAGGTCGCCTCGTGACCTGACCTCAGGGCACGAAATCGAAAAATCCCGGATATACACCTTGTAGACCCTGGAGGGGTCATGAAGTGTAGGAAGTTTCAAATTGATCGACTTTGAAATGTAGCTCTTACAGAGCTCTAAAGGTGAAGTGAGGTGACCTTGGTTGACCTCGTCTGGTGACCTGACCTTGGGTGACCCGGGGTAAAAAATTTCAGGGATGATGGGAAAATGATGCAGTGAGAGGTAGAGCCCTCAACCGCGGTGCTGCGCCTCGTTGTTTTTCTGCTATCCCGGAAAAACCTTAGGGGGGCCATCGATGGCCCCTTCGGTGGGGGCGAGGGTTAAAGCAAACCCCCACAAGGGCAAGGCACAATAGGCAAAAGGCGATTAGGAACGAGATTAAGTCAACAGAACGCGGACACTCCAAAGGCACACGCTCACAGGTCCAACCTGTCTGGAGCGAAGCAACGGCGGCCACGCGATGATGCAGGTAGCTCGCGGTCACTCCGCGATGTCGGCGGCTCGCGGCCACTAGGGGTCGCTAGCGGCGTTCCACGGAAGCCAGGCTGTGGCTGATCAGATGTCGGCTGCGGCTGCTGCTTCTCGTGGTCTGGCGATGAGCGGTGCAGGGACGGTGAGGCACGCCGCGGTCCTGCTGGGCCGTGGCTGGTCCTCGGGGAGGCTCCAGTCTGCTGAAGACTGGCAGCTGACTGAGCTGGTGTCGACCCACGCTGAGGTGAGCGAAATGGCTGGTGCTGCGGCGGCGCTGTCACCCGTGCTGTCACTGGCAGTGACGGCAGGCAGGTTGGTGCAGCTCCCACAGAGTCGGACTCGACCGCCGACGGCGACGCCTGAGCCGCGGCCTGCGGCGCGGCAGTGGCCGACGGCTGGACGCGCGCGAGGTGCGCTACGTTCCAGCGGGTTCCGTCCGCCAGTAAGAACGTGGCCGGACCGACCTGCTGCTCCACGCGGACTGGCTCCGAGAAGCGTGACTGGTGCTTTGGGACGTGACCCGGTCTTCGGACCCGTACCAGGTCGCCGGGTCGGATCCGTGGTTGACGGACGTGCTGGTCGCAGTTGTACTGTCTCCTGTTCCGGTCCTGCTGGTTCCGGACGCGGCGTCTGAGACGATGACTGGCGGTCGTTTGAGCGTTGCTCCCGATGGCAGGGATGTGGAGGCGCATCCTTCTCCCGTGCAGCAGCTCGGACGGGGATACACCCGTGGTGCAGTGCGGCGTGGCGCGGTAGCGTGCGAGCTGAAACTGCACGTATCGCTGAAACGGCATTTCCGACTGCTTTGCCGCGGCCTGGACCCATGTCTTCAATGTTCTGTTGAACCGCTCTACGGCTGCGTTGCCCCTCGGCCAGTAGACGGAAGACCGGCGGTGCCGGATGCTGCGCTTGGCGAGGTATTGTTAAAATTCGGCGCTAACGAATTGCGTCCCGTTGTCAGTGACGACTTCGTCCGGGTAGCCTTCCCGGGCCCACACGGCTGACAGGATCCGGATGACATCGATGGTTGTGACTGAAGACGTCAATCCAACCTCCACCCACTTGCTGTGGTAGTCGGTCAAGGTGACTGCGAAGCGTGCTCCTGGTGGCGACCCTGCGATGGGTCCCACGATGTCCAGCCCGAGTTTCGACCAGGCCCGGTCAGGAAACTGAACTAGTTGAACAGGAGCGGCGTTCACGGCGTGAGACAGCACCTTGTCGCTGGCCTGGCAGTACTCGCAGGCTGAGACGAGACTGGAGACTTCCTCGTCCATGCCCGGCCACCAGGCGAAGCTGCGGAGCAGCTGCTTGGTGCGGACGACACCGTCGTGTCCGAGGTGCGCCAGTCGCAGGTACTCTGGACGGAGGGCACCAGGAACGATGACTCGGTCGTGCCCGCGAAGAATGACTCCATCTTCACGTACTTGCAGTTCGTGCCTTGCAGGGAAGAACGGCTTCATCTCCTGCTTGTAGTTCTTTACAGATGACGGCCAGCCAAAGTGGATGACGTCTCTGAGGAGCTGCAGCTCTGCGTCGTCTCGGGATACCTGGCGCACGTCCTCCTCTGACAGCGTAGCGGCATGCTCGTCACTGACGAGGGCGATGACCTCTTCCATGGGTTAATCCTCCGGCTCTGTGCTGGGAAGCGGCATGCGCGACAGGGCGTCAGCGACGGGTATCTTGTCCCCGCCGCGGTAGACCACCTGGTACGCGTAGGGTAGAAGTCGCGCCTGCCACCTGGCGACGCGCGCGCCGGCGCGTCCGGAGAACTTCGGCGACAGCAGCGTGACGAGAGTGGGGTGGTCCGTCCGAAGGGTGAAGAAGCGGCCCCAGAGGTACACTCTCCACCTCTCTACTGCCTGGACGGCACTGAGCGCCTCGCGCTCTGACACGGAGTACCGCCGCTCTGTGTCTGTGAAAGCGCGAGACCAGTACGCGACGGGGTGCTCGCGTCCATCAGGGTAGACCTGGGAGAGGAGTCCACCGGCTCCGAGATCGGAGGCATCTGACGTCACGATGGTGGGCAGGTCCGCACGGAACGGCTTGAGGACCGAACTACTGGTGATGACGTCCTTGACTGCGTTGAAGCTGGTCTCTGCGTCCTCAGACCAGGTGAAGGGAACGTCCTTCTTCACCATGCTGGCAATGGGGCAGACCATGTCAACATAGCGCGGAATGAAGCGGCCGAACCACCCTGTCAGTCCCAGCCAGCTGCGCGCTTCCTTGACGTTGCTGGGCCGTGGAGCATCCAGGACGGCTTGCACTGCAGAAGCAGCTGGAGTGATGCCACGCACAGACATGCGGTGTCCACAGAAAACTATCTCACTCTGGCGGAAGACACTCTTGTCGAGGTTGACGGTGATGTTGACATCCGTCAAAAGATCAAGACGCGACGAAGGCACTGGTCGTGCTCCTGCACTGAAGAGCCAGAGATGACTGTATCGTCCATATAGTGCTCACAGCCAGGGACGTCCTGCAGAAGTCGATCTAGAAGCTTCTGGCAGGCTGATCCGGCAGACACCAGACTGAAGGGGACGCGCTTGAAGCGGAAGAGTCCATCATGCGTGATGAAGGCTGTGATGTCTCTGCTGTCCTCGCAGAGTCTCAGCTGATGATACGCAGGGCGCAGGTCAATCTTGCTGAAGCATGAGCCGTGTAGACGAGACTGAAGCTCTTCTATGGTGGGCAGAGGATGCACCTCCTGGACAATCTGGGCATTCGGACCACGCAAGTCGACGCAGAGACGAATCTGTCCATTCGCCTTCCGAGAGACGACGAGAGGGTTGACCCAAGGCGAGGCGTCGATGCTCTCGATGATGCCCTCCCTTAGAAGACGGTCCAGCTCCTTGGAGACCTCACTCCGAACAGCAACTGGCAAGCGGCGCAGCTTGTAGACTGTTGGTGATGCGTCCGGCTTCAAGACGATGCGGTGCTCGTAGCCCTTGATGGCAGGAAGAGTGTCCTCGTCTGCCTCCTCATGAACGCTGAACACCTGGCCCGAAGCAGGATGGATGGTGACACCCAAGCGCTGCATCACGTCAAGTCCCATGATGGCTTCAGTGACCGCGGTGTCGACCAGGTAGAACTCTGCTGGCACAGACAGGTCCCGAAAGGTCACCGTCACAGGAAGGACCCCCTTGACAGACAGTGGGCTCTTGCCAAATCCAAAGAGAGATGAAGATGTGGGCTCGAAGGTGCAGCCCTTGAACAGTTGACGAGCGTACGGAACGCTGAGAATGGAGCAGGTGGCGCCAGTGTCCACTTGCAGTGTTGCATCATGACTGAGTCCCTGGGTTGAGAGCCGAACTGGGCAGGTTACTCTAGAGGAAGGGCCGGTACGGCAGGAAAGCACACAGGCTTCCTTTACTTGCCCTTTCTTGCTGGATCCTGAAGCTGATGCAGCAGATGTTGCGATGTTGAGTTAGTCCCCTGGATAGTCGGCGTCCAGGGCCACCAGAGCTGCGGCACATTGAAGCATAGTGGCCCCGTCGACCACACAAGTGGCAGCTGATCTGGCGAGCAGGACACTCCGATGACCTGGCCTGATGACCTTGCCTCCCGCAGTTTGAGCACGTCTGGGAGTGGGATCCCTGAAACGACACAGATGTACCCTGGTGAAGTTTCGCAATGGCTAGGCCATCACTTGGGCTGGGACGCCCAGCTAGGAAGGCTGACTCCCGCAGAGAGCGTTCGAAGGCCTCCGCTAGTGTTGGAATACGGTCCAGAGCCAGCTGGCTATCCTGAAGAAACTTCTCTCGAAGTCGGGTGTGAATATTCTTCTCTACAACAACATCACGAATCAGTTCATCTGCCATCACTCCGAACTCGCATGTCCTGGCTAGACCACGCAACACTGACACATAGTCTGAGGTTGACTCGTTGGGTAACTGAGCACGTTGACGGAAAGCAAAACGCTCCACAATGACGTTGGTTCTCTCCGAGAAATAACTGTCCAGCTGACGTACACAGGAGGCGTAATCATCCTCCCCCTCCAACTTAGGTACCACAGGGATAGTCTCGTAAATCCGCTGTCCCTCATCGCCCAGACAGTGGAGCAGTAAAGCACGCGTACGCACTGGGGGAAAGTCTTGGGCACCAGACGCAAGCAAAAAGTTCGAAAACCTGGCCTTCCACACAGCCCACGGGACGTCGGCTTTCCCGGCCGGGGCAAAAATTGCGCAGGTGGTTTCACGTCGATTGCAGCCATCCTCAAGTGCGAATAACACACCAAAATCACTGAAAACACGCAAAAGTTCGAATACTGAACGCCAAAATAGATGAAGTATCCGCGGCAGCGAGTGTTCGTTGAAGTTCGTTCGTTCCTCTCGGTTCGGCTCGGGAGGTAAACACGTGTCTCTGATCGTACCGGAAGAATGCTTTATTTTTTCCAAAGATGGCAGACAACTCCTCTTTGCCCATCACTATTATAGAGCAGACAGGTACTTGATACACTACACCGTTGTTGTAGATACTTGGAATTTAGCTAATTGAAATTGGAATTGAATATATAATTGGGAAAAAGTGGACTGAAGTCTGAAAAGTAAAACAAGTTTTTTATCGACCCTAATAACACGCGCGTTGACGGCAGTCTGAGCCACCTTCCCCTTGACATGGGGGCTAGGGTGTTTCAGCCCACTATAGTAAAATTTTATTCGTTTGGAACGAAGTCATATCGAATTTCCCTCAGCTCTATACGTAAAACTGAATCGATTGACACCCTTAAAAGCAAAATAAAAGGACATTTAGAGGTCGCGCACTTTTATCACCAAAAACCATTACACTTGAAAGAGGCGCATTCTTTACTGGTGCGCTTGGGTAGAGAGCCCTCCGATGGAGTTCCACCACCCGGAGCAGGTACTGCTTTTTCTTCTCGTCCTTGACGAATCCGTTGATCTCTTGATGAGGCCGATCTCCCTTTCCCGCTGTTTTTGTTTTGAATCGAAAGTTAAAGTCGTTGTGGCGTCCCATTTGATATAATGATCCTTCCCATATGTAGAAGGAGTATCGCAACAGATTCGACGCATATTTTCTAAATTCAACGTAAGAACATATTTTAAGCCACATCAAACGATCAAACAATTAATAGCCAAACCAAAGGACAGGATAGACAACCGGAAAAAAACCTGACCCAGTATACTCGATGGAATGTAATGACTGTCCAAAAACATATATTGGAGAAAGCAAAAGGATGATGGAAGTCCGACAAGACGAACACCGAAAATTTCGACAAAAACTTATCCGAGGGTCAATTGACGAGAGAGCAGCGGAGGCCACAGCGGAACATTAATTCAAGAAGGATCATGATATCAAATAGGACGCCACAACGACTTAACTTTCGACTCAAGACAAAAACAGCGGGAAATAAAAGAGGCAATTTACACCCAAACCACCACGGAACCAAAAATGAATAGAAATATCGGCAAAGTTACCATCTTCTCTGGAATTTTGGACCTCTTAAAATGCCAGCGAAACAAGAGATTGAATTAAAAAATAACAAGTGTTTAGAGTTAATAATTATAGAACGATTCGTCATGTTCATAGCTAAGATTGTTATTTCAAAGTGTACCCAGTCTTCGTGTTTTTCGCTTAGTTAGGTTCATGTCATAGTGTAATTTTCATATCCCTTGAAAACGGGGGCGGGATGCTCCCAAAACCGGTCGGGTTTTATACTCAGGCTAGTCATTGTGCAGTAATAAACGTTTTACTTAATTTGAAGAATATTTCAGACGTGAAATAGAAAACCAAACAAAAGAAAACCAGCGCCAGTATCAGTGTGAAAATGTGTACATTCATAGGCGTAGGAACAGGGGGGCAAGGGGCCATGCCCCCAAATATTATTGATTCTTAACCTTTAACACTATGGCGTTGACCGGAAAGAAATGACTTCCAAATGCACCTTAGCCTCCCCAATATTCTGGACGTTCCTACGCTTATGTGTACATTTGAATACATTTGATAAAAAAGCTGCAAAAGTGCGCGACCTCTAAATATCATCGAAATTCATGGAAATTTCGCACAGAAGCTTGTAAGCAGATGAGGTTTGAGGGGAACATCGATATGCGTCGAAATATTGCATTTTGGAACAATGAAACACCTTAATGGGGGCGGGTACCCGCCCCTAAGATCTCAAGAACCGCGCTAGGTAGCGAAAAACGGTCAAATGCGTTGGTTAGCCCATCCACTTCTCCATCGATGACAATTGAACCATTTTTTCAGGCCACATTTGTGGTCACTAGAGGTCAAAAGATGCCGTCATAGGGATAACATGTAAATGAAGTTTTTCGGCCATTACATCTGAACAAGTAAAGATAGAGCAAAACGATTTGGACTGTATGAATCCTCGGAGCAAGCCAAATCGAATGATATATAACATGACCTTGCTAGGTCGAATCAAGGATTTCACCTGACCTGAGGTCAGGTGGAGGTCAAATTAGATAAAGTGCATATCATTAGAACTGCAATGACAAGGCAAATCTAATTCATTCAAAATAAATGTTTGTCTCTATGCATTACTGATTTATTCAGTTAAAACCTTTTTTCCATGAATTTCCAATGGAGAGGTGATGACTCGAACCTGACCTTAGGTCATCGATATCAAAAATACCGGAACATATTTTAGAGCACTCGGTGGGGCAATTGTGTGATATGTGTTGTAATCGGATAAATTCACCCTGCTCCAATTTATGCTATCTTAAACTTTTTTGATGCCAAGTCACTTGACCTATACTGGTGACCTGACCTGAGATGACCTAACCTTAAAATGTTCACAGAAGTTATAAAAATGATGAGAGAATAGGTATGCCAAGCACGGCGGCGCTACGCGCCGCCGTTTCAGAAGCCTGTAACGAACGAAGTATTTTTTCTGTTGTTTCCGAAAAACCCGAGGGTGCCCGGTACCCACCCCCGTCAATGAGCGTGATAACAGTGGCAAGACTCTGACGCCTCCAACTGTCCCCAGCATCTTGTTCCGCTCATGCGCGATGGAATCTCCCTTCCGAGACCGAATGGTACGCTCTATAAAACAAAAGGGTTGACATAGGAAAAGGATGGCATAATAGATGACATAAAGGATGGCATAGGATGGCATATTTATGTGTTTGGTGACATGAATCTAGACATACTTAACACGTGCATTGGCGGGGGTCTGAGCTACCTTCGCTTTGACGAGGGGGTGCGGGTACCCGCCCCCCTCTAAGATCTCGAGAACCACGGTAGGTAGCGAAAAACGGTAAACGGCGTTGGGTAGCCCATCCACTTCTCCATCGAAAATACTGAGACAATTTTTGGTCAGGTCACATTTAAGATCACAAGAGGTCAAAACATGCCGTTATAGGGATAACATTCCAATTAAGTTTTTCGGTCATTTCATCTAAACAAGTAAAGATAGGGGAAAACGACTTGAGCTATATGAATCCTCGCAGCAAGCCAAATCGAATGATATATAATTTGACCTTGCTAGGTCAAGTTAAGGATTTGACCTGACCTGAGGTCAATGCAGGGTCAAATTATATAAAATGCATATCATTAGAACCGCAAAGCCAAGGCGAGTCTAATGCAGCTAAAATAAACGCTCTATCACTATTTGTTACTGAGTTATACAGTAAAACCATTTTCGCATGTATTTCCAACGGAGAGGTCATGCCTAGTACCTGACCTTAGGTCATCGATATAAAAATCCCGGAACATATGTTGAAGAATTCGGTGGGGCCATTATGTAATATAAGTTTCAATCAGATAAGTTCTTCCTGCTCCGACTTATGCTATCTTAAACTTTTTTTTGAGGTCAGGTCACTTGACCTGTACAAGTGACCTGACCTGACATGACCCAACCTTAAAATTTTCACAGAAGTTGTAAAAATGATGAAAACAAAGATATGCCAAGTACGGCGGCGCTACGCGCCGCTGTTTTACTACTGTCTCCGAAAAACCCGAGGGGGCGGGTACTCGCCCCCCGTCAATGCGCGTGTTAAAATTGGGGTAGCAGGAGTCCGGAAGTACACGCGGATACTGGAAGATCCTACCCTTCAGCAACCGATATCCTCAACAGCCCGGACCTCAGACACAACATCAACACTAATCGATCATATTGTTACAAGTAGACCAGATCTAGTTCACGACCCTTGTGTCATCGAGTACCACATCAGTGATCACGACCTAGTAGCCAACATCGAAATGAAAACGGGTACGCCGACAGGCAGAAACGATCACCACCCCTCCCCCAGAAGTGTAAAATATGATGCCCTCTGGACCTTCTTGAGGCAGACTGGAGCCAACTTTACAAGGCTTAAATTGGCACTGTGAAATGTAACGCCTGGTACGAAGTATGGCCCCCTGGTACGATGTTGGCAGGCGTTTTGGCATGAGCTCCAGTACTGCAGTAAAGTTCTAGTTCAGTCTCCTTACTGATGTCAGACCGTGCTACAATAGAATTGATAATAGAACCACGGTCCAGAAGTCTACATAATTCAAAAAAAATATAGCGTTGCGTGCCCAGAAACTTATTCTGTACTCCCGCGGAAAGAACAGAAGAACGTTGAATTTTATTTAGCAGCCAAGGCATTGCCCCACCATCTCAGTGGTTGCTAAATAACCAAAACATCTACTGCGTACTCTTATCTTCTGCGTATTCTTACCCGCCCTTACCCTATGTGTATGCTTAACCCATTTCCGCCCAGCGGGTCATTTTTGTCCTCTGACTTTGACAGGCTGCAGAATCGGTACCAGTGAAGTGATCTTCATGTTTATGATATGGATGTCTTTTTCAGTGCGTGGACAAAGTGAACAATTCATTTTTAAAATCCTAGGTTTTCATGGGACGATTTTGGTGGAACTTATTTTGGCGAGGTTTTGGCCAACGTGAGATAGCTTTACAAATTGTGTTGCTCGCAATAACATATGGAAAGCCGAAAAGAGTTTGCATGCTTTACATTAAGCCAAGACCACTAGGGTCAGGTGGTGAAGAAACAGTAAGATTTTCTTGAAAGGCTTTGCCATGAGACATCGTCAAATCTGAAGCGGACAAAAATGACCCGCTGGGCGTTGCGGACATCTCCGGGACGCTGAAAAGGAGGAAAAGGATGTGTCCTGTTCTCCCGTCTGGTGGGTTAGGTGCATGGTGTTACCTAGAGGGAAGGTAGGCATTGTGGGGCTTGCGAATTCAGGGTTGCCAGTTTAGAGGTTTTTCATTAAATCTGAAGATTTTTAGTGCAATGCCGATAGCTTTAGAAACTTTGAAGCTCATGAAATGTTTCCCAACGTTTTCAGTGTCTGTCTTATTTTTGGAATTATTATCAAATATTTTTAACGAAAACATGCAAGATGGTTCCGTTGTTTTCTGAAGGCGTTATTATAGACAATTTTCAGGGGCTTCGAAAACTTATCGAAATATTAGCACTGACTTCGCTGTTAAACTAGCAGAGCTTTGTCTTTTCCCCTTGATGGATTGTGTGTAGTGGATAGAGAGGATAGGGAACAGTGGCGGATTGAGGACTTCATTGAGTGGGAGGGGATTAGGGGTCTCGAGCCTCCCCCACCATTGCCTCGGAACAGCCCTTAGCTATGCATTTAGTATAGACACAATGACATTTTGGTGGGGGGGGTTGCTTGAGCCTTCCTACTCCTCCTTGTGTCCACCACTGATTGAAAGCCAATGACGAGCTGACAAAATGAGTTGGGAATTATCGCGGCCGCCGCGCTGGTTTGTTGTGACAAGATGGTGCAATGTAAGACGTCCAGTGCAGTATAAAAGGGGCAAAAGCATGGGAAGTTCTAGAACTTCTGTCTATAACACAGCACTGTCGCGGCTTGTTTCTAGTCAAGAGCAACAACGATGAGTGAACATCGTTTTAGACCCGCCTGGATTTTTGGTCTCCCACAGAATTTGCCTAGGCTTTGCAGGTATTGCAGTGCCAGCGTTAAACCATCCAGAACCCCTCCTGGATCGAGAGCAAATCTCCAGCCTTGGAGACATGAACATATCGAAAGCATAGTTGTTAGCAATGCAACAGATCAAATGCTTTTTTTGGAGGAAAAGAAGCAAAATAAGTTGTTTTAAATGCGCAAGATAGCGGAGCGGATCAGGTGCACATCATGATTATTCCATCACAAAAATATATTAGTGATGATGAGAAAGATGATGTGCTGACCAAGATAGCGGATCAGATAGCAAGACAGCGGAGCGAATCAGGTGGAAATCATGATTATTTCATCACAAAAATATATTAGTGATGATGAGAAAGATGATGTGCTGTACAGCGTTACAATGACCAGTGGCGTGCCTGGAAATGTGGAGGTTCACATTGATGCAACTATGGAGCGCGCTACTTGCTCCAAAGAAAAGTTGGAAAGATGGAAATGGACCCGTTTGGAGATTTGGAGATTAATCAAACTAATGAACATACACCACGTAGGGGAGATAACAGATTGATTTTCCAAAACTTTTCATTTGTATACTGTATGTTACGATTACTCGTGGAAAGCTCAGTGAGCATCAGTCACAAAGTCAGGGAGACAGAGAATGAAGGGGGAAGAGACAAAGGAAACGGTTTCCCAAAACCTTTAATATTCACCAATATTCTTAAAATAGTATGATTTTCACAATTTTAGTCCATCCCCGCAAACCATCAGTCTAGGTTAACCACTGTTGTATACTACTAGTGAATATGCAGCTAGTGTTGTCTATTATTAAACCTGGAGAGCATAAAACTGTCTAAACATTTTACTATGGCCAATATACAAGAGGAAATACAAACACTTCACGAAACTGCAGTAAAAGCGATGGGCATTGGGCCGCTGAGTGCGGTGACTGCGCCGCCCTGGAGCCGGCCGCGCAGTGCCAGCCGATGTCCCAAACGCCCAGCGGGTCATTTTTGTCCGGTGTCATATCTCAGCATCTAAAAGTGTTATCGGTTTAAAACTTTTGGCATCTTCTAAATATAGGAATACATTTGTTTCATCAATCTGAAAGCTGGAAGTAGGTACGGGCGTTAATGGGTTAATTCACTCATGGCTTCTATTCCCGGGCTGATGTTGTACGTAGACGTCAAGCATCAAGAAGCATCATCAAGCTTGGACGATATCAGCTCGTGCATTCCCAAACAATGATGAAGCAACAACAACTAGACAATAATTTATTGCAGAAAACATATCTGGTCTACACCGACTTCATAAATGGGTCGTCTCAATAACACGAACATTTGCACCGCCATTTTCTAAAGGTTTTTGTTTCTCCACTTTGGAATGTGTCTCGCAAACATGAATTGGTAGCTCAACTAACTTGTCTACGTTTTGGAACATGGTCTGAATCTGTTCCAGAGATAAACCCCGCGTCTCGTGTAGACCGAATATAGCAAACAGTACCTGTAGTACATTCACAACGGCGTGTATCAGAAATATGCCTCCAAGACCTATCACGTCTCGCAATAATGGATAGACTTTGAGCATGATAAAGTAGTTGATGCTTCTAGTCGCTATAACTATGTTCGCACCCAATGAGCGTGTACGGTTGGGAAGGAGCTCAGTGCAGAAATTCTGGCTGACAGATATGATAATACCGGAGAAAGCCACTTGAGAGAGTGTGACGCCAAAAAGCACCATCCAGCCAAGGGAAGTCTGTTGCTTGTCAGGCAATAGAAAATAAACAGAAATGATGCAACAACCAACAGTTGCCACAACACCTCCCAAACGCAGTAGAGGTAGTCGACCAAAGCGTTCTTGTGGCGGGCCCCCCCATTACAGAGCATAGCATAGCAACGGCAGCGGGCAGGGCTGCAGCATGATATTCACTCAGTGGCAGTTTCAGTGGCTCCAAAACGAACGATACTATCATCAAAATTGTCGGCCCACCGCCCCAGCTCCAAAGTGTCATCTGTGTGCAGGCTAGAAGCAGAGGTTTCAGTGTTTCTCGATGACCCAGTAGCCTCCACGTAGGGACTGAGTCGCTGCTGGTGGATGTTTGCTTCAACGACTCTTGAATATTTCTGACTTGGCTATCTATGTCTGACTGAGGTCCTTGATAAAACTCCAAAGCCTTTCTCGCTTCCTTTTCTGATTTTCGGTACGTCAGCAGCCATTTTGGGGAGTTGGGAAGGAACAGAATACCGCACATGCATACAGCGGTCGGTCCGAACCCTGCTAGAAGGAAGATAATCCGCCAATGTAGAACCGGCCCCAACAGCAGGGCTATAACCTGCCCCGCGTAATTAGACGCGCTCATCGAAGCCGAGAAGATTGCACGCCGGTTGGGTGGAGCAATCTCTGCCATAAATCCACGCACAGCCCCCTCAGCCATTCCAATACTAAAGAAGGTCAATGCTCTTCCTACTAGCACCAAGACAAAATGGCGTCCAATTCCAACGGCTAACATACCGGCCGCATTTAGTGGGCAGAGAAGCAAGAGAAGGCGTTTGGCTCCTAACGCAGGGGCTATGAGAGCTGCAAGAATGTTGCCCAGGAGAGAGCCGACGGTGGTGATGGTGATAGTCCAGTGAAGTTGGTCCGCCGTGAGAAAACCGTCTGTCTGTGCCGGCACTTGGATGAGGGTGATGCTGTTCAATCCATAGTTCATGCCTCGTGCCAGCAGCATCTGTGCCACCACTACCAGGGCCAGTACCTGAAATAAAGACGAAATTGTAACTGGGCCACCTTGATAACACTATGGTAGTTGCGCTATTTCTGTTTGCATTCTCAGCTGTATCTGCGCAAATACAGCCATTTTTTGTTTTCCCCATGCATTTCCACTGGAGAGGTCATGATCTGTATCTGACCCTAGGTCATTGATATAAAAATACCGGAATACATTTTGTAGCGCTCGGTGGGCCCATTATGTGATATGAGTTTCAATTGAATTATTGACCAAAGCTTACCTTTTCCGACCATATCAACTCGATGGTTTCCAAAGCAAACAGATCACTCGGTGTATTGATCAGAACCTTCCAGACGGCCTCCCCTAGATGTAAGCTGAATAAGAATGCCGCCGTGGCGGCTTTTAATGCTATTGTCCGGTCGGCTTTAGAGTATTTTTCAGTGGTTTGGGCTGGAACCACCAAATGTCATCTGCAGGTTCTTTCTACACGGTCAATGGACCGTGTAGAAAGAATCCAGCCTCAAGTTTTTGATGTGGCTTGCGAACCATGTGTCACAACATGCACATTAGACTACGAAGAAATGACGAAGTTTTATGATGTTCGTAGTTAACTGGCAAGGCGTGTACCACATGACATCTTATTCACAAGCAAGGTTTTTAGAGGTCTCATCGCATCATCTCATCTTTTGGAATGTTTCTCGCATCATGTACCATCTAGGACTACCAGGAATGCTGGTGCAACTTTCTTAGATGTGCCTTATGGTCGAGTAAACATGGTACAATCGTGTGTGATTGTGCGGGCTCCTCGCCTTGTGAGCAATTTTTTAGCTTTCCCACAAACTTGCGATATTTTGACAGATCCTATTGGACGACTTAAGTATATCGCCTCTTTTACGAAATCTCAAGCAGCCATTATAGATCAGTGACCAGGTCGGTTATCTGGGCTTGCTGTGTTTTAAAATGTGCTTTGCACGTTTCGGGAGCAGGTTGTTGGTGATGATGCGTTTTCATCTTTCATTAACTTCACCTATAATTGGGTATGTGCCTGTTGGTGATTAATACATATACAGAGATACAGAGAAATTGGATAGATTAACCCTGTTGTGACTTATGCTACCTATATTAAACGTTTTTTTAGGAGATATCTATTGACCAACACTGGCGACTTGACCTGAGATGACCTGACCTTTAATTTTTTGTGTGTAATATTTGCCGATTTGATCAATGATAATGTGAGCCAAGGACGGCGGCGCCTCGCGCTGCCGTGTTTTTTGTGAAACGGGAAAAACCCAACGGGAGGTGTTCATACACCCCTCACCGGGGGTGGGTTAAATGGAGAAACTCATGTAGCATAAGCAAAGCGGACACTCGATAGCATGCAACAAACTTCAAAATTATAAACTTTAAACTCCTCAACCTTGGTGGTGACAGCCTTCTGCATGCACCCCGTGAATCCCCGGGAAAGGGCCAGTAGCTGAAATAAAGACGAAATTGTAACTGGGCCACTTTGAATTTTTTGGAAAAGTTTCAGAATTGATCAAGGATAAGGTGTAGCAAGTATGGCGGGCACCTCACCCTGCCGTTTTTTGTGCAACTGGAGAAAACCCGAGGGGAGATGTTCTTACACCGCCCACCGGGGCGAGCGTTAAATGGAGGAACTCGACCAACATAAGCAAAGCAGACACTCGATAACATGCAAAGAAATAAAAATTCTCAACTTTAAACTTCTCAACTGTGGTGGTGACAGCCTTCTTCACACACCCCGTGAATCCCCAGCTATAATCCAACACACTTTGCTTGGCCTTCCTGCCGTAGCCACGACCATTCTCTCGCAAGTGAGGCAACACCTTGCGACCCATTACTTGGCATAACTTTTGAAACGCTAAAGCAGTTCACCCCCACATAAACATTCTCCCAGACACTATGAGGCGAGTACAGGTGCCATGCACAGAACGCCTTATAAGAAGTCCTTAACTAACTAACTGGTGTTGGGAAGGGTTGATAAAATGGCATGTGCCCCTGAAGTTAGAACACAGTCCTCTAAAGCAGAGTTTTCTGAATCATTTAAGCATATGCTAAAATTTTCCCAATGTTCAGCACTGTCGCTACATCTCCATCCAAACCACCCGGCCTGTAAAAATGGCCTTGTTGGAGCCGGGACTCTTACCTCCCAATTCAAACAGGTTTCTTTTATCACTTAGGGTTTCTTCACACATCACCGATAATTATCGGTAATTTTATAGACAAAAGTAGTGGGCGTAAAACATGCGATTTTCGACTCCGATATGCCTTAGCTTGCACATAAGTGCAATTACCAGAGACTCCGCGGATTTCTCTGATGTTAACACGCGCATTGACGGGGGTCTGAGCCACCTTCGGATTGACGAGGGGGGGCGGGTAGCCGCCCCCTAAGATCTCGAGAACCACGGTAGGTAGCAAAAAACGGTAAACTGCGTTGGGTAGCCCATCCGCTTCTCCATCGAAAATATTTGAGCCATTTTTTGTCAGGTCACATTTAAGGTCACCAGAGGTCAAAAACATGCCGTCACATGCCGTCATAGGGATAACATGTAAATTAAGTTTTTCGGCCATTACATCTGAACAAGTAAAGATAGAGCAAAACGACTTGCACTTTATGAATCCTCGTAGCAAGCCGAATCGAATGATATAGGATTTGACCTTGCTAGGTCAAATCAAAGATTTGACTTGACCTGAGGTCAGGTCAGGGTCAAATTATATAAAATGCGTGTCATTAGAACCGCAAAGCCAAGGCGAGTCTAATGAAACTCAAATAAACGCTTTATCACCATCTGTTACTGAGTTATTCGGTAAAAACCAAATTTCCCATGTATTACCAATGGAGAGGTCATGCTTCGTACCTGACCTTAGGCCATCAATATAAAAAATACCGGAACATATTTTAGAGAACTCGGTGAGCCCATTATGTGATATAAGTTTCAATTGGATAAGTTCACCCTGCTCCGACTTATGCTATCTTAAACTGTTTTTGAGGCCGGGTCACTTGACCTGTACTGGTGACCTGACCTGAGATGACCTATCCTTAAAATTTTCATAGAAGTTGCAAAAATGATGAGGGAAAAGTTGTACCAAGTACGGCGGCGCTGCGCGCCGCCGTTTTTCTGCTGTCTCCGAAAAACCCGAGGGGGTGGGTACCCGCCCCCTGTCAATGCGTGTGTTAAGTACTCCCATGAGTTGGCTGGCTTGTGCTTAAATATGTCCAAAACAGTTATGGGATACTCGCATCAGATGTGGGTGAATTTTTATACTTCCCTACTTTATTTGAGTTTCCCTTTTCTGTCAAAGCTTGATTTACATTTTTATCGGACCAAAGTTTCCCACAATCTGTCGAATTTAAGATATGTTAAGATTTTCAATTGTGTTAAAAAGTGCCCTTTTCTTCTAGGGCGGTCCTCAAAAGTGATGTGCCTTATACCAAAGTTTTGCCTGTGCCCCTGTTCTCTTTAATGTTTAGAAGCACCAAACAGTAAAACGCATTACAGAGGTAAATATATCGCTGTGCTCTTTACAGCCCTTGACAACACACAGTGTAAAGACCAGTCAGCTTTTAAGGAGGTAGACCCAACTTAGTTGCAAGATATAGCAACTTTTTTAATCCCGCAATGAAAAGGCTTGCGGGATCAGGCGCAGTCGAAAGCTTTCTTTTACTTGAGGCTTAACTCTTCAATTGGAGGATTTCCCACATAAATCCCTTTCACATCCTTTTCTAAGGTGAGTGGAGAGTCATACTGTCTTGGATTTCTGCATGCATTTGAGTGAATTATTGACCAGCCCGATCAGTGCACAACTTTGAAAATCTTTCTATAAATGTGTTGGCTTTGGCCACCGTAGTAATCGCCACCGTCGCAGGCACGAACATTAGCCCCGGGCTTCTCTCTCTCTCAGTTACCAGGCAACTTTACCCAGATATGTAATCATGACAGTGGTGCTTTCATGTGCAAAAAGTGATATAAAGGTTATTAAGAATTACATGTTCTTTGGTTAGTATGTACCGAAGATTCATTCAATTAATTTTGGTTAGTCGTATGCCGAGCGTCATCCTTCTAGGACGTAGGATGTAGGATGTAGGATGTAGAATTTAGGATGCAGGATGTAGAATGCAGGGTGTGGGATGTAGAATGTAGGATGGAGGATATAAGATGTATGATGTAGGATGTAGGACATAGGACGTATGATGTAAAATGTAGGAGGTAGGATGCTTTCGTTAAAAGGCTGTTGGGAGAAAGGAGCAAGCACTGAAAGTCAAATGATTTCAACACCGATTATTTTTTAATCACTGAAATCACCTCCCCAGCTTCCCAGCCAAACGCACAATCACTTATGTCTGACCGTCTCCATAACTATGTGTTTGAGGTATTTGTCTCTGATTCTCAGACCATCTCAACCACTACAAACCAACCTGTTGAATGGTCCGTGCCATATTCTCCAACGAATTCTCGTCACGGCAGTTTAGACAGAACAATCTCAGTTGGGAGCCCAGGGCACCAAGTCGTCCAACGACCAGAGCAGCACGGAAGAGTGGATATCGAAATGAAGAGAGGGTGCGATCTCCACGGCCCGAGATGGCCAGGGCTCCACCATCTAGCAGAGACCAGCAGACTCCAGCTTCACTTGGTGAGTGCGCCAGCGGCGCTGCCTGTGTTCACTGTCGCGCGGCTGACTAGATACTGGGAGAACCGGTCCTCAAGACCCTACGATGATAATGTTATAGATAACTGCAATTCCTCCAAATTCCCTGATATGCCCACCTTTGTCCTTCATTTCTTAGAGATAGCCTTCTCCCCCGCTGGCCTTAATAACCTCGTCCAGCCGAAGGGGGGCTAGGGGGAGAGGGGTCCGGCGCCACCTTCGCCCTACCGGGAGGGGGGCCATCGATTGCCCCCTCTAACTCCGAAAATATGGTGGTTAGCGCAAATCTGCAAAGTGCATTAGAAAGCTCGAGTGAATTCAGTATGAAATTACTTACATGTTTAAGCGCTCATATCAATGGTTTGACCTCCAGAGGTCAAGATAGGTCACGATATGCTATTTTCACTCAAATATGCAATGCTTAAGAAAACTGGGCATAACTCTTATGCCATTAGAGCTATTGAGATTTGGTTAACTAAATTGAATAGGAAAATGCCAGACGTTTCTCCACTATGTGGAACTTAATGACTTCCCGCCAGTGCTTTGACCTCCAGAGGTCACCTCGTGACCTCATTTGACCTGAGGTCATTAAAGGTCAGAAAGTGACCTTGCCGTATATCAAATGAAAGCTAGTGATGCATCCACGATGGTGTTTGATTCAACGCTCTCGCTTAAAAGTTATTGCCAAAATACTGTTTTTGACCCCCTGGTGACCTTGGATGACCTTGAAAAGGTCAGAGGGAAAAGTATGACCCCTGTGATCCGTAAAAGGGTGTCCAAAAAACGCTTTTCTGAGCAAGCCGAGCATTTGCAATCGTTTTTGTAGCTTTTAGATCATAAGACAGGCTTTTCGCATGCTTTTTCAATGGGAGAGGTCAATTCGTGACCTGACCTTAGTTCATGAAATAAACAAAATCACGGATATACACCTTGTGGACCCTGGTGAAGCTATGAAATGTAGGAAGTTTCAAATCGATCGAAAAGTAGCTCTTACAGAGCTCAAAAGCTGAAGTGAGGTGACCTTGGTTGACTTCGCCTGGTGACCTGAACTTGGATGATCCGGGATAATTTTTTTTAGGGATGGTGCAAAAATAATGGGGTGAGAGATACAGCCCTCAGCTATGGTCCTGCGTTTCGTCGTTTTTTCTGCCATCCCGAAAAATCTTAGGGGGCCATAGATGCCTCCCATGGGGTGAGGGTTATGAGAGCCAATGGAAAAATGAATAATTTTGAATCTATTACTGTTCACCGTATTACTGTATTCAGGGCTGGGAAAAACCCGGGTTTTTTGTAAAAGCCCCGGATCTGTTTTTTTGCTTTTTTGTGGTTTTTGTTCCGGGTTTTCTATTTTTGTTTTGTAGCATTCTCGTCACACCGTTTTTAGATGAATGCCGTTGTTTAAGCACGCATTAACACTGTGATACTTTCAATATCATTTTTGCTTATCAGTCTTTGCCTCTGGAGGCGGAGGGGAGAAGAAGCTGCTATTCCCCAATCTGTTCTGAAGTACCCGATTGACGGCAGCGTGCAGAACCCTTCATAGTTTTACGGGCACCCAGGGATAAAAAAACAAACCGACTTTTTGGGGCTTATCAACTCACCCACTGCTACTGTTATACGGCGTCGTTGACTCTTATCACTGTTTTCTCTTAAGAGCTGGATTCTCCCTACTCAAAAACTTCACCGGGCGTAAACCAAACCGTAAACGTAGAAAGCAAGTGCGACAATCACCACACCACCGCGCCCCACAGGAATTTACTTTCACTTTTTCTAAAATCAGTAGCTCATATTCCTCACGGACAAATGCTAGCGCAAAAATATTAGTCCCGTACATCAATAAAGACCAGACTACAATTCTCAGAGCATAGCAGGGGCGTATCCATTATTTGTTCAGGAGTAAGGGGGCGTAGATATAGGCTCGGGGGCACTGCACGGGGCCCCAAGTGCAAAGACCGCTTATGAAAATAAAAAGAACGTCAGTGGTGGCTGATGGGATTGTGGAGGTGAATCGGTGTAGTTCATGTGACTTTTATTGGCTGTTTTTACCTACCTTGCTTGTTTCCTTTGCCTATCTAGCTAGATAAAGCATGGTACCTTTCTTATTATTTTGTGACCCGGGGACCATCTCTGAGGTTCCCCCCAACACGAATTATTTGGGCAGTCTGAGAAAATTGGCCTGCGCCTTGAGACAAAACCCCTCCCTCCTGCCACAAAAACTCTGAGTCGCCGAGAACGAGTCTTGGGATCCCCGAGACTAGCTCTAGGGGCCCACGAACCAAACTCTTGAAGGTCCTCGAGACCAACATTGGGGGCCCCAAAAACTGTTGGTCTTGGGGTACCCCGAAACCAGCTCTGGGGAGACCAAGGACCGAATCTAGGGACCTCCGAGACCAACTTTCAGCCGTGTTCGAGACCATCTCTATGGCCCCACGAGACAAACCCTCGAAGGCCTCGGAGACCAACTCTGAGGCCCCCGAGACGAATTCTTAAAGCCATCCGAGAGCAGCCCTGGGCTCCCCGAGAAAACTTCTCGGGTCCACCAAATCAGACTGTTGGGCCCACCGAGACCAACTCTGGGGGCCCTCAGAGACCAGCTCTGGGTGCCCCACCCCTACCCCGGTGACAAATTCCTGAGCGTCTTCCAGACCATCTCTGGAAACCTCGGTAAAACTTTGCGGGTGCTCCTGAGACCAGGTCTGGGGGGCCCAGGGATAAACTCTGGTGTCCCGATAGCCGAATCTGGGGCCCCAAGTTCAAAATTTTGGTGGGCAATACCAGACCAACGATGGGGCCCCTAAGACTTGCTACTGAGAGTCGCCGAGGCAAATATTGTAATGGTGTCCGTCTTCTTATCATCAATTTGGGAAACATAAATCAGAAAACGACAGGAGGCCGTGCGGGAAGCTCTTTACAGTACTTAACACGCGCATCGACGGGGGCGGGTACCCGCCCCCTCGGGTTTTCGGAGATAGAAAAACGGCGGCACATAGCACCGCCGTACTTGCCATACCTTTTCCCTCATCATTTTACAACTTTTGTGAAAACTTTAAGGTTAGGTCATCTCAGGTCAGGTCACCAGTACAGGTCAAGTGACCTAACCTCAAAAAAAGTTTAAGATAGCATGAGTCGGAGCAGGGTGAACTTATCCGATTGAAACTCATATCACATAATGGGCCCACCGATTTCTCTAAAACATATTCCGGTATTTTTGATATCGATGACCTAAGGTCAGGTACGAGGCATGACCTCTCCATTGGAAATACATGGGGAAAATGGTTTTTACTGAATAACTCGGTAACACATGGTGATAAAGCGTTTATTTTAGCTGCATTAGACTCGCCTTGGCTTTGCGGTTCTAATGATATGCATTTTATCTAATTTGACTCTGACCTGACCTCAGGCCAGGTCAAATCCCTGATTTGACCTAGCAAGGTCAAATTATATATCATTCGATTCGGCTTCCTACGAGAATTCATATAGTTGAAGTCGTTTTGGTTTATCTTTACTTGTTCAGATGTAATGGCCGAAAAACTCA
Organism: Lepas anatifera; assembly: GCA_034440635.1. NCBI lineage: Eukaryota > Metazoa > Arthropoda > Thecostraca > Lepadidae > Lepas > Lepas anatifera. Next base: position 30,376 of record JAOTON010002090.1, read on the forward strand.
ATTTACATGTTATCCCTAATACAGCATGTTTTGACCTCTCCCTGACCTTAAATGTGACCTGACAAAAAATGGTTCAAATATTTCCGATGGAGAAGTGGATGGGCTACCCAACGCAGTTTACCTTTTCACTACCTACCGTGGTTCTCGAGGATCTTAGGGGCGGGTACCCGGCCCCTCGTCAAAGTGAAGACAGCTCAGACACCCCGTCAATACGCGTGTTAAGCTGAGCCAAGAGGAGAGGCGGTCGCCTTACCTTGCTGTACTCCAGAGGCTGGAGTACAGCACGGTGGAGTACAGCACGGTGTGACTCCACCACCATAAGCCTTAGAGGTTCCATGAGCTGGACAAATAAACTATTTGCGTGTCTCAGGTCAAAGTCAGTCAGAGCCACAATCTGATACTGCACTGTTACTTTGGCATATTTTGACCCTGCAGAGATGTTTATAAATTAATTAAGATATATATATGTTATATATATATATATATATATATATATATATATATATATATATATATATATATATATATATATATATATATATATATTAGCACTAACCGTTAAATAATAAGGCACTTTTTGCTTTTGCAATCTTGTTTTTGTTGGTGTAGAATTGTATGATTGGATATGATTGGTCCCACTGAGACCAATCAAATCCCAGACGCCCACCCCGTGCTATAAGCTGGCACAACGTCTCAATGATTTACTTAAGCCCTTCATTCCAGCTAAGTACAATCTTAACTCTGTAGACGAATTCATAGGCATACTTAGGATCAACAAGCCAACAGGCCAGCTGGCTTCCATAGATGTGGACAGTTTATTCACCAATGTCCCTGTCGAAACAACAATCCAAATAATAAAACAAAGCGTCTACCATAACTCGGACAAAACACTCGCACCACTCAAACTGCCCCTAGCATCTTAGAGGGTCTGCTTCGTGCTTGCACCACCGAATCTCCCTTCCGAGGTCCTAATGGTAAGCTTTATAAGCAAAAAGGATGGCATAGCCATGGGGTCCCCGCTTGGCCCCTTATTCGCCAATTTTGACATGTGTGAGTTGGAGAATTCTGTCCTTGCTGACCAAACCATCACCCCCAATATATTTTGCCGTTTTGTGGATGACATGTTTTTAGACGTACGCGACACTAGCCACCTAGATCAGATTATATCATGTCTAGAAGAAAAGTAGGTCCGCCACTTTACGTCAGAACTCAGCGTTAATGACAAAATACCATTTCTCGATGTACTTGTTTCAACAAGTAGCGGTTCATTCACGACTAGTGTATACAAAAAAACAATCAAATACAGGTAACGTCATGAACGCCAAAAGTGAATGCCCAGACAGGTATAAGAAAAGTGTAGTGCGCGCTTTCATAAGACGAGCTCATACGCATTGTTCCTCGTATGCCCTGCTTCACTCTGAGTTTTCTGGGACTAAACCAATTCTTGTAAATAATGGCTACTTGAATTCCGAAATAGATGAAGAAATCAAAACATATATGGAGAAAGTACGCAACGTAGCGCCCAAAAAGAGGAGAGCACAATTCGTTTATGCTGCCGCAGTTTTATGAGCACGGCCTATAAAGTTGACGAGAGGGTTATTCGAGGCATCATCTCTGATAATGTTACCTGCACGAACAAAAATGACACCCTAGACCTCACCATTTATTACACTTCAAAAGACAAGCAGCCTCGTCATAAAAAATAACATCACTGCAAGCCTAGACACCGTAAAAAAGACCAATGTAATCTACAAATTCTGTTGCCCCATTGAAGATTGTAGACTTACAACGTAGGCTACATTGGTTCAACCACAACCTCACTTTCACGTCGTCTCACTATGTACCTACAAGAAGGCACACTCAAGGAACGCATGACAGAACACCAAGCCATTGCACTTACACGAAAGCACCTCACAAAAAACACAACAGTCCTGAAAACATGCTCCAGCCGCTCACAACTCATGATCACTGAAGTCCTCTACATTCGCGAACACACACCAACTCTTAACAAGCAACTGCACTCACAAAATACAATTACCCTGTGGAGCACAGCAATCGCAAATTGACTGCTACGTAGGTACACGCTGCAGTTAGTGTTTTATCTCGCACTAAAAACAGCAAACTCCGTAATAATAGTATACATGTTCCGCGCAATGAAAAGTGTACTATGAACCATGTCACGTAACGAAGTGTGATATATTTTCAAGAGACGTGTAGCGACGATAGAAATGTACCGCGATGACCTTTCCCGAACGGCTCGGTCTGATTTTATTTCGATGTAATCGTTAACTGGGGCATTCCAGGACAGATCGACCAAGGCTTGACACCACCATATCTAGAAAAATCTGAAACTTTGTCTCCGGGGTAGTTTTGGGCCAGAAACACGCCTGTGAGAATCTTAGCCCCCCTCCGACCAACGGTGACCGAGTTATAGCCCGAGGCATTTTCGGGAGGTCACCTTATAGACTCATCTTTGATGCTTCATAACTCAACAACGCATTGCCCGATTAACAAGTTTTGTATATCATTGAAATTTTCTTGAATTATTATTATGAAAAAAATTATTATTTTGAAAAAAAGAAAATTAAAAAATTTTAAAAAAATTTGACTTTTAATTCGTTTGACCTTTTCTTTGGATGACCTAAGCCTTGACATTTTCGACATGGAAAATTGACCTTTTAGACACCTCAAAAATTTTGCTTCATCAAATATCTTTCGATAGAAAAAAATAAAAAATGCGTTTTTTCCATAAGTTCCAAATTTTTAGCACCTAAAGGTAGGTATGCAGACGGTTTTTGACCACTTAGGTAATATAGCCTTATGTTTAACGCCGCAAACAAAGCGATTGCTTTTGTAATCGGTTGCTTGCAATCATATGGCATTGTCTTTACCAGAAATTTTCATCGAGAAAGTGTCAAAAATATATGAGAACTAACACGCGCCCACACAAGGGGTGGGCAACCGGCCTCTTCAGGTTTCCACAGGTAGTATAAAGACACCTTCGACCAGCGCCACCGTACTTCACCTGTACCTCTAATTCGAAATTTTTGCAGCTTCTGTGCAAAATTTTAGGTCACAGTCATACTAGGTCAGACGGCCCAACCCAGGTCAAGAGACTTAACCTCGAAAAAAGTTTGGGAGGTGCATCAATATCATAATAATATCAAATCCTAGCCTATCGTCGTTAGATTCACATTACATAAGTAAGGTCGCCGAGCACGATAATTTTCGTAGCAAGGATTTCATATGTCGATAACCGGGAGCAGGGTCAGGGTCATTATCTTTCTATTAGAAATGCATGGGGCAATTGGTAAATTTTGATAACTTGAGAGAATTAAGAATTGTCGGGAATTGCGATGGAGGTTTTATTTTTACGTTGTCGTAGCTGACTTGCCACTGCAATTTGATTGATATTCTTTTACCATACAGACCTAAGCCTGGCTCTAGGTCAAAGCAAGTTAATTTTGACATTTGACTAGGAAATATTATAAGATACATAATCCGTTTGGGCTCAACAAGAGTGTTCCAATGGTGCTGAACGTTTCTTTCTACGGCTCTCCTCTGTCACCTGTTATGCCACAAAATTTAGGTTTCCACTTAGTTCCTGTAAAGAAATATACTGTGACCTCGAGCAAACTCAAGGTGACACGACCAAACGATTGTATGTAACATATACGGTAGTGGTTAAAACTGGCTGTTTAGCGGCATCACTCCCAGTGCACTGTGTCATTATTCATCTGGGATTCTGGGATCCGTGTCAGCTATGAAATGATCACCTTGTAAAAATATCATGAGGGCAACCTGTTCAAGTGACCAAGTCGAATTCGTTACAATTTCAGGGCATTTTTTCTCATATGAGCAGATTCAAATTACTTTTTGAGAATGAAACGCCTTTCAGACCACGTTTTGTTTACACCTTGCATGAATCCTCTCAAACGTATGCTGAGCTGCACTGGGTCACCTTGTATCGACATTATTTTCCATCTCCAGGAACGATGTAATTGTGTGAGTTAGTGGTGCCCATAGGATAAGTTATACTTGTTTCAATTATGGATAAAGCCGCGACATTTTTGAAATTTTCGTTTAAGGCTGAAAGGTCAATTATTAATAAGTTCATTTGCCCTCATCTCCCTCGAAATAATGGATCCCTTTCTATCACTTTTAATGACTGCAATTTTTATTTTTATTTTATTGTCCAAGTTGTTGCCAGTTCAGTTTTAGGAGTAGGTGTCTCACTAAGAGTCATCAAGGGACTTTTTACGGTGACCCCGACCCCACCACTCAAACGAGCAACTCCCACGATGAAGTGTTAATCAATGAACCAAAGTTGAAAGTCCCAACAAGAGCATATACTTGACGATCGTCTACCTCAGGTCACCCCCTCACCAGTCAAGTTGCCAGCTGGCTTTCAGTATTTACAGTACCTACCACACCTCCCAGTTGACCCTAAATTATTTTTCGAAGTTGCAAAATGCTGTGTTAGAGGTACATGGAGGACGGTGGCGCTGCACGAAGGATGTTTTTACTACCTGTAGAGACCTGAGGAGGCCGGTTGCCCACCCCCAGTCGGGTGGAGGTGTGTTAATTGTCATATATTTTTGACACACGTTCACGATAGAAAATTTCCGTAAAGTCAATGCCATATGATTGCCAGCAACCGATTACAAAGCAATCGCTATGTTTGCGGCGTTAAACATAAGGCTGTACAGCGGCAGTGGTCACAAACGGTCTACATACCCACTTTCGGTGCTTAATATTTGGAATTTATTGAAAGAACGCATTTTCTATTTTTTCTATCGAAAGAATATTTGATGAATCAAAAATTTTTGAAGAGTGTCTAAAAAGGTAAATTTCCAATGTCGAAAAGGTCAAGCTAGGTCATCTAAGAAAAGGTCAAACGAATTAAAAGTAAATTTTTTTTTAAAATTTCAATTTTTTCAAAATAATGTATAGTTAAAGACGAGTTCAATGATGTCCAAAACTTGTTAATCGGGCCAATGCGTTGTTGAGTTATGAAGCATCAAAGATGAAAGTCTACAAGGTGACCTCCCGAAAATGCCTCGGGCTATAACTCCGGTCCACCGTTGGTCGGAGGGGGCTAAGATTCCTCACAGAGCGTGTTTCTGGACTTAAAACTATCCGGGAGACAAAGTTTCAGGGATTTTTCTAGATGGCATGGTTGTGTCAAATTGAAATTTTTGTGGTCGTTTTGTCCTGGAATGCCCCAACTGTTAGATTTATGTGAGTCATGTGTTGTATTATATGCTTTTGATAATGGATTTATTAGAAAATCCGCAACGGTAACCAATAATATATCCTTCACAAACGCGCCTTAGGAGTCTTATATTTGACACTCTAAACACGAAAGCGAAAAAGATAATCCGGTCGATCGAAAATACCAATAAGAAGATTCCAAAAGCAAAAAATTGCCCTATTATTCAACTTGGTCAGTGCCAAAATGAAAAATATTTCTGCCAAACTACACGAATATATATATATATATATATATATATTGTGTAGTTTGTAGGATATTTATGATGATAGTTAACAGAATTTTATGATATAAGTATATATATATATATATATATATATATATATATATATAAGTATATATATATATATATATATATATATATATATATATATACCTACCTATATCGTCAAAATTGGACATTGGCGGGAGCCTCCGAATAGAGTCGATCTGATCCCCAAAATCCCTTCCAACAGGGTGAGGAGTTGGCGACGCCGTATGACCCTGGCAGTTGGTGTGTCGTTAAAGCCCCAAAATTATTAAATTGGACGTTGTGCAACACAAATTTCTATATTTTTTGGCACAGGTAAAAAGTCGCTGGATAAGACCAATACTGTCTCTGAGTATGACGTTAGTTTTGTCTGTATCAAGCAATTCTTTCCAGAATTCAACCTATATATATATATATATATATATATATATATATATTTTCTTTCAGGCAGATGTCGTTAGAAGAGAATAGCGTTTCGAGTTTTTGAGAGTTTTCGGTTGAGTTTCAGTAGCTTGTTGAATATTTTTTTGTCTGGTTCGGTAGGGTGTATATATATATATATATATATATATATATATATATATATATATATATATATATATATATATATATATACATATAAGTTACAATGATGTTTAGGCGAATTTCAAAAATTAAATTAATAAAAACATTATATTGCACCACATAAACGCGTTTCGTATCAACTTCATCAGTATGTAGCACAATAATCAGTACAATAATCACAATCATCAGTATGTAATTGTGCTACATACTGATGAAGTTGATACGAAACGCGTTTATGTGGTGCAAATATAATATTGTTATATATTTAGGTTTTTGAAATATATATATATATATATAT